>SNQJ01S0056279.1:66330-77229 GCA_010110895.2 Picea sitchensis | reverse complement strand
AAATGGCAAGGGGGATCCGGAATCCACCTGGGAGCCGTTGATCATGATGAATTAATCTCGACCGTTTGAGAGTTGCACATCCAATTTCGGATCCCCCCCTATCGCTAAAGGAAGAACAGTAAGGGGGCTCCGGAATGGAACCTTAGCCATAGATCTAGGCAGGTGGACTCTGGCCATCCAAATCTACTCACCGCTTATCCTAAAGCATATTCATGCCCTGGATTAAGTTGACGTCTCATCTCCACATCTGATGGTCATTACAGACCCTGAGATCCTCCGAAAGAATCTTGTCCGTTCATCGGGGTTTATCATCACCTGCTATTGTCTCGACATTATGGGTCGGGATTTGTGAAGGCAAGAGCCCAAATTTTTGTTAGCGAAACTCCCAAATCCCCGATCCCTGATTTCCCAAAATGGGTAACCTCTTGACACGTGGCCTCTGTCAATTGGACGACTTAGATCTATTCCAGGGTTTTCACCATGGAAAATCCCGAGCTCTTGTCGACAGGAATCCTGATTCTACAATTCCTGATTTCCCAAAAATGGGAAATCTCATGACACGTGGCCTCCGTCAATTGGATGACTTAGATCTACTCCAAGGTTTCCACCATGGAAAATCCCGAACCCTTATCAATAGGAATCCCAATTCCACGATTCCTGATTTCTTAATGCAGTTAATCTCTCGAAACGTGGCCTCCTCGGATGGATGGCTCAGATCCTCTTGTGGCTTTCCCACTCGTGACTTGGAGCATCCAATCTTTGGGCTCTTACCTTGCGAACCTCCGAATTCACGAGATCCTGGATCTCCGCCACCTGTCCTCCTCAGATGGACGACTAAGATTCTTTTGCCCCTATTCACAAGGGATTAACCCTCATCTATCTCCCTATAGATCTAACGACTATTAGGTTTTCTAGCTAAGATCTGATGGTTCAGATCGGTCCCAATGTCGCGCCCTTTCCCATTTCTCCTTGGACGTAGAAAAATCAACGGTCCAGATATTCCCATGGACCTTGGGGATCTATGGTCCTAAACTCTTCGTTACCCACGAAGACATAGAAAAACAAAAGTGGTAGGGATTTTAATGCCCTACTTTCTCCTACTAATCTAATGGTCGTGTGTGACCGCAGACCTCCCGACGGGATCTCATCCATCGTTCGCCACCTATCAAGGTTAAGGCACTTAACTTGCTAGTTTCCTCTTACCAAATCTAACGGTCATGAGTGACCACCGATTTCTCGATGAAATCTCGTCCATCGATCAACACCTATCAAGGTTAGGGCACTTAACACCCCATATTCTTCCTCCAATCTGACGGTCATGAGTGACCACAGATCTCCTGACAGAATCTCATCCGTCGATTCGATATTCCATCCTTAAGCTGCCATCTCGGGTTTTCAAGAGGATCGTTCCTCCTCATGTTGGGTTACTAAGGCCTTACGCCTTCACCATCTCCTTCCCGATTCTTGATGGGCTTTTGAGAAGGGTATCCCTATGGGAAGGTTTACCTAGGGTACTATCTAAAGCAGACAAGGGTATCACTTTCCCGAGAACCAGACGTGAAGTCTGAATTAGATCAATATGCATGTAATTAACGATTCAGGAGGACATAAGCCATACGTAGTCTTTCCATACAAATATACATCTACCAATACTGATCAAAACACCATACAGTCATTATTATAATGAAATCATTCACAGTTTCATAGCTTATGAGCATAATTATCAAAATACATATATTTCAAGATGCCAAAGGCAAAACACTTATCAGAAATAACACCAGGGGTCAAGCAACTACCGAGAGGGGTGCTCATTTCCACCCAACCATAGGCTTAGCGACTCCCAACGGATTTACCACTAGCCACCCCCGAGCTGAGAGCACAATGTTGTGAGACTGCGTCTCCGTTTGCCAGTGACCAGGAGCGAAGGTTGCAATCCTTCCTCTTTGCTATCACTCACTCTGCGTATTGCCAAAGTTCTCCCCTCGCCTCCTCCCCAATCGCTTCCACCTCACGCCTTATCCTCTTGTGAGGTTGCGTGTTGCATGATTTCCCTCACGCTGGTCAGCCATGATGGCTCTATGGATAGGTGGTTCACCTCCCCATCCCTCACTAAGCCATCAACCTGCCAGCCTGCAAGGCATTAAATTCAGGGCCAACAAGCTGCTTTTGGTTCTCTAGGCTAGTGGAGTCCAAATACAGTATTAATTCTTAGTGGAAGTTAACGCCACCTTTCCAGGTGCCTTCCACCGCCATCATGGAATCTTTTTCTGCACATCCCCTCTCAAAAATCCTGCAATAAAATTCATAATGTTATTCACATTTATTGACCTTTCCCACAAGGTCCATTTACATCGCATATTCACATTTATGAGTCTGCCATAGTTCTTGGCTAGTCCAGTTATTTTTACAAACTGGGGGAAACAGGGCGTTACATAGCCCGTCGAAAAGGTATCATAAATGAGATCCATTTTGGGGGATAAATCATGCCTTTGGATATCATTGAGGAGCTTGATCCTGAAAAACCTTCATTTAGGCCCTCAAAATGGCCCTGGAAGTTAAAAACTGCTAAAAATAGTAAATTGCCATAATTGCTAGAAAACTATTTTGAGCCGATTGGAAAAGGTGGGTGGCCACCGATATCCACCTGAATAAATCCTCCCTCCTTAGGAAGTGATGGTATCCATTGCGTTAAGTTCCCGGGGGAGAGGGAAAAGTGTTTGTTGAATCTGCATCTTGGTGAGTTGCTTGCCTTGCTGGAGAAGTTGCACTACTTAGCTTGTTGAAGGTTGTCATGAACATTTGGTTGGAAGGGTTGGACTTTTTTAACTATTATGAATACATATGATTCTTTTGTGCAGAAAAAATATTTACACTTTGTTGCAATCTTGTTGACCTGCTTCTATTGGATAGAAGGTGCTTGGGCTGAGGTTATAGTGGTTGCAGTATCCTTCTGTTCACCTTTTGAACAGATTCTGAAGAAGCTGAATTTTGTAGTATGAGATACTACCTTGCAACATTATTTAGGTGGAATAATAGTCAGAACTATCTCTGGTATTGTGTAGAGATGACCCCCCAAAGTAATAATGACACTACAGGGTCGAGACTCATAAATAGCATGGCACTTCCACATATATTGTTAGCCCAAGAGAACATCACAAACATCCAGTTGGGAAACATCACATAATACCTCATCCTTGAAGGGTTGGATTTCGTATGACAATCGACACTTTTGGCTGACACGAAGATGTCATCCTTGGTGAAGCCACCCGATGTTGTATGGTTGCGAGTGTGGTGTTGTCGACAATCCCAATTATTTGATGACCTTTGTTGAGATGAGGTTCTTTTGGATTCTGCTATCAACAATAAAATGCAATGGGGTCCCCTTCACCCACATTTGTGAATGAAAAAGGCTTAAGGATCTGTTGGTTCTTCTGGTTGAACTATTGCGGTTGCGACAATAACAGTGGGGTTTGCGTCGATGATCAGTCTTTTACTAGTATTTTCAGAATCAGATTCTGAATCAGGTTTCAGCTCCTTGTCTTTGATCTCGACCACTAATGATTGTTTCGAGCGACATTCATCGGTGTTGTGCCAGTGGATTTTTTGGAAATTGCACCATTTTTCTGTGTCCTTGTTTGTCTTCCCGTGTCCCTTCTTTTCCTGTGGCTTGGACTATTTTTGGGGGACTGTTTATTACGGACGTATTTGTCATACTTTGGTTGTTGTGGATTTGCAGACCCAAACTCTCGTATGTTTTGGTGCTTAAATTTTTTCTCAATTTTAATAACATGTCGATAGGCAACACCAAGTGGTGAGATGTCCAGAAAATCCATTTTAGTTTGGATGTATCTGTGTAGAGCCCCACGATATTTTAGAACCAAATGTCATTTGGAGTCTTTGATACCCAACTTGGTGGGAAATGTATGGAAGGTGTTGGCGACGGAAGTCACTCCTGGATTGCAGCAAGAGCAGAGCCCGACACCCATCAGTTTATGTCATGATTTGTTTATAAAAGGGGTGATCGAATGGAAGTTAACTCAAAACAATATTTTTCTAACTCTGAAACTAGGCCAGGTATGCATGGGCAAGTGAGGTCTTAGTCAAACTTCAGATAGTGAGTTGTAGTAAGGGTGAATAGGAGGAAGACTTGTATGAGAGAAATGCAAAGGTCTGTCGTAAACATTAGGTTTCTAATAGACTGTAGGAGAAAACATCTAAACACAAGATCTTCTTACATTCAAACACATAAAACCAGAGAATACAACAATGCAACAATAAATCCTTTATCATAACATAATTGCAATAATTCATGTGAATCAGTCAATCATGAAATCCCTCTGTATGAGATGAAAACTAGATGGGGTCAGAAAATTGTTTGTCATTAAACAAGAAATCTTACATACAGATGCCTAACCAGAGAACTAGAGACGTCTACTAAAACCTTACAAATGAGCGCTTCAATCTACCATCGATGATTCAAAAATGTAAAAACTAAGTACATATACTCCCAAACATTTGCCCAACAGAGGCATCCTAGACTTTCAGGATGGGGCGTCTCTTCAATCAAATCTGACCTACACTTCTCTGTCATACAACATCTTAACTCTACAAGGCTCACGCTAAGGGGTAGCTGAGCCCTTAAATGCTGAATTAGCGTGTGCAGGCTTCCCCGGTGAGTCGAGGAATCAACATGGCTTTTGTGGAAAAAACCAGTACAGAGGACCATCTCGGGCAGACTTCCTGTTGGGACATCCATACCTTGCAATTAATGAGTGAGGTGAGATTTCAACCACCCTCTTTCTTCTTCATTTACTCCGAGTAGGTATCATGGTTGAGATCAAGTTGAACTAGCACCTGGAGAACATGGTGATCCCTTCTGTAGCTAAACCCGGTGCTTTGGCCCTTTGCACAACTCTTTCTATCACCCCCAAGTGACTACGAGCTGTGACCCTGTGAATATCTTCAAAGGTGCTTTCGACGTTTGTGGATAGGAAGGAGCTGATCCTTTCTCTTCAAAGTCATGATTGGCGAAATGCTGAGAGGGCCTAATTGGGCACCACGCGTCGCTCTCTTATCTGATGGTCCTAAACTAATTAGAAGATACTGTGGGCCCTAGTCCCGGACGCCTTTGGAACTTCACCTCTCACGGATGGGAGGGAGCTACTCCTTGTGATTCAAAGTTGCAATGGGCAAAAAGGCGAGGAGCCTAATCATGCACCACGTGTCCCTCTGGGACGAATGACTGAGATCGCTTTTGGCGCTTCGGGACCCGCCTTGCCAAATGATAAACGTTATCACCCCTTCTCCAGGCCTGCTCCTTTGTGACCAGGCACCAAAACCGTGGGCCCGACTCTGGGCACTTTCGGCGCTTCAGGGTTCAGGGTTTCAAGATGTGAGATGATGAGGAACCTTTACCCTTCGAACTCTTGAATGCTGATATGTCGACGTGACTAGATCTTGCGCCACGTGTCACTGGATCGGATGGCCCAAATTTTGTCTTGGAATATAGGTACTATCTATGGCACTATATCTTAGGTAACTTGGTAGCCCCAAAATCTCGATGATCATCGATCAGCTCTATAGATGGATCTCATCCGCTGACAACAAAACTTTGCCGGCTCGCTTGACTTGTAACCTAAAATGAGATTTTTTCATGCTGCGCTTGGGTGCTTCTCGTGAAACCTATAGACTTGGGTACTTTTGTGCCCAAGAAAAAAATTATTGCTAACATTAGGCTCCATGGGGGATAGAGTCATCCCTGTGATGCTCTAAGAACTCATTTGCAGCTCCAGTGCCTTGCTATTGGGCTATGGAGTTATTTACTAAACCAAAAATAAAAAATGAAAATGAAAAAAGAACCAAAAGGACAATATTTACAAACAAAGGAGCCGTCTAAGGCTCAAACAAAACATTTCTTCAGAAAATGTCCATTTACTAGGTTGTTGAAAACCTCTTCACCCTCTAGATCTTGTAACCTATACGTGTTGTTTGAGAAAACCTCAAATATTTTGAAGGGGCCGATCCATAGGGCATCAAACTTGTTGTGTTTGCACTTATCGTGTATGGATGCATTCCACTTAAGCACCAAATCTGTGATCTCAAACTCCTTCTTCCTGACCTTCCTGTCAAAGGCCTGTTTGAATTTCTGTTGATGACTATGAGCTACGTCCATCACCTGTTCCCTGATTTGTTGTACTTCCACCATCTGATGGATCCTTCTGACCATATGATCCATCTCTCCTTCATAATCTTGAAAGAAATTCGCTACAATTAAGGCGAACTGAGTGGGAAAAACTGCCTCTGTTCCGCAAACCAGCTAAAAAGGTGAGGCACCCAAGGATTTCTTCGTTGTCACTCGATCGACCCATAGAGAAAATTTGAACTTTGAATCCCAAGCCCTCTTATTGTCTTCCAATAATATTTTAATGAGCTTGATTAGGATTTTATATTAAGATTATTCCAGTCCATTTCCTTGAGGATAATAGGGGGAGGAGTGAATTAGCGAGATCTGGAACTGCTCATAGAACTTAATCAGAGGCTCAGATTTGAAAGAGGCAGCATTATCAGTGACGATCCTGCTGGGACAGCCAAATCTGGCTATGATATCATCCAGGAAGTTGATAATTACTTTGTGTGATGCACTTCTGGTGGGGGTAGCTTCTATCCACTTGGTGAAATAGTCTGTTGCAGTCAGGATCCATCTATGTTGGCCACTTGAGGGAGGATGAATTTCCCCGATGAAGTCTAGCCCCCACTATTGAAAAGATGCTGAAGCCACTACAGGATTAAGTGGTAGTGGTCTAAGCTGTTTCTTTCCTGAGAACGTTTGGAATTTTATGCAAGCTCTGATTTCTCTACAGACATCAGCGAATAAAGTGGGCCAGTAATACCCAGCCCTGAGGATTTTGTGAGCTGTGGTCTTCCAGAAATGATGCCCCCCACAAAGGCCAATATGGAAATCAAACATAACTTTCTGGGATTCTTGTGGGTTCAAACACCTCAGCAACACCCCTAGAGGGTCTCTCTAGTACAAGACTTGTTCAATGAGGCAATATCTGACTGCCTTGAGCTTTAAATCTCTTGCCTTACTTTTACCCATTCCATCTGGGGGCTTCAACTCCTGTAGAAAGTACAAAATTTCTCGATACCAGGCACATTCTGCCAGTGATAAGCCCTCCTAAGAGCTTTGGATGGGAAACTCAACTTGTTGAGTTCCTGAGTAAGTATTGATGAAACTAACCCCCAAGGCTTCGCAATTGGATTCAACTAGTAGCTTGGCTAAACCTTGCCCCTTAACCAACTTGGTGGGCTTTATCTCCAGGTCAAAATCTAGGATCTTAGCAATCCATTTGCCTCTTCTCCCATCTATGATGGGCTGTATAAGGATGTCCTTCACAGAGGCCGAAGGAACGTATGCAGTTACCTTTGAGTGCAGGACATAGACTCTGAAAGCTTTGAGAGATTTCACTAAGGCATAGGCCTGTTTCTCCATGATTTCAGCAGTCCATTTCACTTCATTTCCCTTCCTGAGCATGGCTGTGATGTGTTTCACCAGCTCAGAAAAATTTGAGATGAATCTCCTCAGAAAATTAATCTTCCCCCAAAAGGCCTAAACTTCCTTCTTATATCTAGCAAGTGACAGGGTCTGAATTTCCTCTACCCTGCTAGGATCAATCCTCACTCCCTCTACTGATACTATATGGCCTAACAGATTCCCTTCCTTCATAGAAAACAAATATTTCTTGGGATTTAGGGAAAGGCACAACCTTCAAAACTTCAAGAAAACTTTCCTCAGGTGACAACAGTGCTCCTTATCTGACCTAGAGAAGACTGTGATGTCATCCAGATAGATTACCACAAACTGATCTTTCTCCCCAATGAAGGCTATGTCCATGGCTTGCTGAAATGTTGCTCCTGCATTCATCAATCCAAAAGGCATTTTGGCATACATGAATGTGCCCCAAAGAGTGCTGAAGGCCATTTTTTCTCTGTCCTCAGGCATGACTGATATCTGATTATAACCAGAAAAACCGTCGATCATGGATATCCTAGATGCACTAGTTACCCTATGCAATATGTGTTCCATGTTGGGCAGGGGATAATTGTCTTTCTTTGAGATACTGTTCAGGTTCCTGAAATTGACACAAAGCCTGGTTTCTCCACTTTTCTTCCTCACCGGGACCAAATTGGCCACCCATTCAAAATATCTCAAGGGGACAATGATTTGGGCATCTAACAATTTCTTCACTTCTCTCTCCATGACGGGAAAAAACATGGGATTTATCTATCTTAGCTTTTGTCTGAATGGATTAGAATCTTCTTTCAGTGGGATCTTATGCTCAGTGATAGATGTGTCATAATTCTTGAGGTCTTCATAGGCCCATGCAAACACATCAGTGAATTCCTTTAATAACTCAATATATTCCACCCTTTGTTCATTGGTCAGGCTGCTTGATAATTTGACAAACTTAGGCTCCTACTGTGTGCCAATGTTGCATTCAGCTGTATCAACATCTTCATTTGAAACACTACCCTTTACTACCACATCATTCCTGTCGAACAATCTTTTTAAAGGGACTAGTCCCCTCAGAATGTGATTGCTAGGCAGCTGAATAGTTCAGTGATTAGCAATTTCATTTAAAAACACCTCAAGGTGAGGGTCACCTTCCAAGTCAGGATCTTGATCAATGTGAAATGTAGAAAATTCATCAACAGATTGGAGAAATTTTTTGATTTCCAGATCATCTTCGAATACCTTCCAATGCTTGACATTGTCTGGTACATAGGGCCTATATTTTATTTCAACATCATATTTGACCATAGGCAGCAGAGGAACTTTGAACAAACTAGCTAAGATAGTTAAAGAATTGGTTGAAGTGTTTCCTCCCCTCGGAATGAGAGAAATGTTAAAATCCAAAAAGAAATTATCAATCAGGTCCCATACCTCATTTCTGTAATTTCTGAGCAGAGGATTTTTAGCACAATAAGCATTTCTGACTTGCTGGATAATCAAATCAACATCTCCAAATACTATTATCTCTTTAATTCCCATTTCTTTTGCAGCCCTCATACCCAGAACACGATCTTCATACTCTGCCGCATTGTTGGTGGTTTCAAATTCCAGCTTGTATGATAGGGATATGGTCCCTTGAGAAGGTGACATGAAAACTACTCCAGCGCCAGCGCCTTCGCTAGAAGAAGCTCCGTCAAAAAACATCTTCCAAACAGAGATGGTTGGAGGGGGAATCAGATAATTAAGATTGGGTTGCTTTCTGACTTGAGCAGGGTCTTCAGGAGCATCAATGAGCTGCAATAAACTAGACCCCAAATCCGTGTCAAGTGAAAATATGGGATGATTGGTGGGGTTTTCTTCGTCACTAACAATGTAGGCTAGCTGAGCTTCCCTATATAACCTCCTTTGTTCCCCTCCGAAGACTGGAATGGTGGCATACGTGAAATCCATCTGTAATGTTCCTCCAATCTTTTTAATCCAAGATCTTGACAATAGCATGCCAAACTTGGGGGGGACATCAACTACCACAATATCGATGACCACACTCTTCATGGGCACCTAAAGCAAAGAAACCACCAGGTCTTTGATGACTCCTAGACACTGCACTCTCCTTGAATCGAAAGAGTAAAAATCATGATAAGTCTTTGTCACTTCCAGTCCCAATTCTTCCATTACTATTTTGGGCATAAGGTTATGGGAAGCCCCCGAATCCATGAGGCAGCTATGCAACACTTTATCATGTATGTTCAGGGATGTGTAGAAATGAGGGGATGAATCATCTCTATATTCTACCATGGGACCTAGGACAACTGCTGGATTTTCATCTTGGAGATTTATTGAGTCTGTGGAAGGCTGGGGGGGGTTCAGATTGTAGCAGCTTGGAGAGGGACCTTTTGAAATCTTCATTTTTAACTAGTTTGGATAGGGGTACAGGAATTCTAATCTTCTGAATCTCATGCTCAAAACTAAATGAGGAGAGAGACTTAGGATCTTCCCTTACCTTGGAGACAGGTTCCTTGGCTACTGGTGAAGCATTCTGAGTTTTCTTTTCTTTAGTAGTGGTTGCTGCATCTTTAGTAGGCCTTTCTGCTATGAGGGGCTGATCCTGGCTATCAGAATTCCCTTCATTCTTTTTTGACCTGAGATAGTATCTATTAGGAGGGTTGTTGTCATTTTCCCCTTTACTCAACTCGTTGATTTGAGAGTTGATAAGGGATTCTTCATATACATATTGAGTCAAGTGAGGAAACGAGGAAGTGTCCTCGATGCAGTGGATCTCAGGGTCGAGTTCATCCACCTCCTACCCTTCCTCATGAGAAACTAGGTTGTTCTAGAGAGGGGTCTGAATCCTCTAATCCTCCCTATCTCTGCTTATTTGTTCCTTTGGCAAAGTCTGTGGCACATGGTTACCATGCCTCCTAAAACCTCTACTATCTATATTTTATGGATTTCTGTACATGGGCTTCCCTTCTAATTTCCACCTTTCCATCCTGGCAGAAAGTGATTTTAGCACTCTAGTTGTCTCATCTGTCTAAAGGGGTAGGGGAGAGGAACTAGATGGGGAGGCTTCAAGCCTCTTCCTGGATATGTTTCTATCAACAGTGTTCCTGAGTTGGTCAACAACCAATATGTTAGATTCTACCTCCATGGCTGTGTCCTGCATGTGGGCCAGAGTAGTGGCTCTTCTTTCCCTCAATAGGAGGCATAAATCAAGATCAAAGGCGCTAGCGTAAGTGATCTTTGCAGAGGCTTCGTAGGGTTTAATCTCAGCAGGGATTTTATTGTACATTTTATTGAATCTCTTGGAGAAGTCAGAGACATACTCTCCTTCTTTTCTCTTCAAAGACCCAAACTCTGTCATGTAATACATGAAGTCTTTTTTATCT
>SNQJ01S0056279.1:43584-54133 GCA_010110895.2 Picea sitchensis | reverse complement strand
AATTATTTTTAATTATTTTCTTATTGCAACAACTTAACCCATGACTAACTCTTAGTTTCACCCACTTGAATAGTCAACTTCTTCTAGAATATTATAGAATTAATTTGACTTATTTGACCTTCTATATAACTCATGAGGGTTCTCCACTTCACCAGGCCATAACTCTCTAACCATGAGAAATTATATGGCGTTCTTCATATCACCGCAAATGGAATGACATGTACTATCCATCTAGAATAGTCTTACCTACAAGTATATTAAACTTCATACCATTATACATCAATCAAATTGAAGTACCTTAATCATATTGTTGGGGCTACTCGAATTTCTTCAAGGGTTGACATCAATGACAAACAACCCAATTAATCAAAAATATCCCCCATTCGCATTGATGGCAACACTCTGATGCAATACTAAAGTCATATCGCTCATGATTCCCTTGTGACCATCACTCCCTCTAGAACCATGCCTATGTTCTCTCTCTACAAGCATCTAACTCTCTATCTTGCATCTAATAAATCTATACCTCTTTGACATCAATGGAAAAGGTAACTTGCCATCCATGGCTTCTCCCCCTAACTGAATTTCTCCCCCAGAAATTACTCTGAGTCTCTAGCGAAGATACTCAAAGGATTCCCTTGGAAGTAGTTTTGTAAAGATATCTGCCATTTGTTCTTTTGTTCCCACATATTCAACTATGATGTTATTCTCTGCAACCTGTTCCCGTAAAAAGTGATACTTGATTGGAATGTGGTTCATATTGGAGTGCATCACCGAGTTCTTTGAGATAATGATGGCACTTGTATTATCACAATAGATTGGAATGGGCTCATCATACTCAACCTATATATTTTTCATATTTTTTTTCATCCATAGAACCTATGTACAACATGTTGTTTTTTCAATATACTCTACTTTGACTTTAGATAATGATACTAATGATTGTTTCTTTCTTATCCAAGATATCAAAAACTCACCCAAGTAGAACATTGCTCCAAGGGTACTTCGTCAGTCATCAATGCAACATGCCCAACCTGCATCTATGTAGGAAAAAAGTGATAAATCCTTTCCTTTTGGATACCATAATCCAAACTCTTTTGTACCCTTGAGATATTTGAATATCCTCTTTACTTCTAGAACATGTGATTCATTTGGTGCTACTTTAAATCTTGCCACCTGTCCAACTTCCTACATTACATCTGGTCTGGATGTTGTCACATAAAGTAAGTTGTTAATCAATGACCTGTACCGCCAATGATCTGTATACTTTGAATCATCATATTTACTTAACTTGCAACCGGTTTGCATAAGAGTATTGACTGGCTTGCAATCTTCCATTTCAAGCCTCTTCAAAATTTCTTTGATATACTTGGTTTGAGAAATAAAAATTCCTTGGTTCCTTTGATATATTTGAAGACCTAGAAATAAGGATAGTTCTCCAAGTAGTGACATTTCAAATCCATTTTGCATATCCTTTTCAAATTTCTGGCTCAACCTGTCATCGTCACTTTCAAAAATAATATCATCAACATAAACTTCAATTAATAAAAAAATATCTTGAGTTATCTTGATGTCGAGGTTGTTGTATGCATTTCCTTTCCTGAACCCTTGATGTTGTAAGTACCTGTCTAGTTTGGAATACCTTTCTCTAGGGGCATGTTTGAGACCATACAAGGCCTTCTTTAATCTGCAAACATAATATTCATTTTTTGATAACTAAAATCCTTCAGGTTGCTCAATGTAGATTTCTTCTTCTAGTTCTCCATTCAGAAAATATGATTTCATGTCCATATGATACACTTTAATATTCTTTAAACATGCATAAGATAGTATCAATCTGATTTCTTCCATTCTATAAACTGGGGCAAATTTATCTTCAAAGTCGATACCTTCAATCTGTGTATATCCTTTACATACCAATCTAGCTTTGTTCCTAGTAACTTGTCCATCTTCATTCAATTTATTTTTGAAGACCCATTTTGTGCCAATCATATTCTTGTACCTTGGTCTTGGAACCAATTCCCAAGTGTCATTCTTCTCTATTTGATCCAATTCTACATCCATGGACTTTATCCAAAATTCATCCTTGTTGGCTTCTTCAAAACTGTTTGGTTCAATCAAAGATAAGAGTGTTAGGTGCAGTTGTTTTGGTGAACGAATTCTTCTCCTAGCCTCAACTCCTTCATCTGTGTTCCCGATAATCTGATCCAATAGATGATTATTTTGTATTCATTTGCTAGTTGTCTTTGGAGGTACTTGTTGTTCTTTCTCTTCTACTTCTATTTGATATTCTTCTTCTTTCCCTTCTATTGCTTCTTCATCCTTTGCTTCTTCTTCGTAAAACTATTGCACTAACTATTTTTCTTCTTCCTTTAATTTTCATCTACCTGTCTCAACAATCGTTACATTGATGCTTTCCACAACTTTGTTGAGCTTTGGATTGTAAAATTTGTATGCTTTACTTGTACTTGAGTAACCAACAAGTACACCTTTGTCTACATGAGAATCAAACTTTCCCATTCTTCCATCTCTATTTTGATGTAGCATTTGCTTCCAAAAAATATGAAGTGCTTCAAATTTGTTGGTCTTCCTTTCCATAGCTTGTAAGGATTTTTGTCACTATTGTTCTTGAGAATTAATATGTTTTGAATGTGAACTATTGTATGCACTGCATGTGTCCAAAAAACATCTGTCAACTTGGAATCCATTAACATTGTTTGAGCCATTTCCTGTACTGGCATGTTCTTTCTTTCAACGAACCCATTCTATTGAGGTGTTCTAGCAACAAATAATTTTCTTTTTATACCATTCTTGCTGCAGAAATCCATAAATTCCTTTGAAGTAAACTCTCCTTCATTATCAAATCTCAAGCAATTGATTTTTGAATCCATTTCATTTTCAAATATTTCCTTGTATACCTTGAATTTTTTAAATGATTCTGACGTATTCCCGAGAAAAAAACTGCAATCATTATTGTATAATCATCAACCAATAACATAAATTATTTCTCACCTTTTAATCCCTTTGTTCTAGTTGGTCCAACTAGATCAGTATGCACAATTTCCAGTGGTCTTGTTATTGAGTATTCCTTTGATTTGAACCTAGTCTTTGTTTTTTTTCTTCATTTACTATGCTTGCATAAAGTGTTGGTTGGCTTCGTGATCTCGGGAATTTCTATGACTTCTTCATTTTTGATGACTTTGATGATCTTATCGAAGTTTATGTGACCCATTGTTTTGTGCCATAGCCAAACTTCATTTTCCTTCCCTAGACAACACTTTTCATTTCCAATTTCACTTAATACATATATGTTTCTTTAAGTTCTTACAACTGTTGCAACCAATTTGCATGAACCTACTTTTCTTATCTCGCATTTCTATGAATCGAACATAATATTGTGACCTTGGTTACACATTTGAATTACACTTAGAAGATTATGTTTCATATCTTCCACTAGTAGAACATTTTCTTCCTTGGTATCATTGTTATCAATTTTGATTGTTCCCTTTCCAATGATTCTAGATGAATCGTTGTTTCCAAAGGAGACTGGTCCATCTCTTTCCTTTCTCAATGTTAGAAACCTAGCTTCATCACCTATCATGTGATTTGAGCAACCACTGTCAACATACCAACCACATTTCTTATGCTTATATTGTAGAGAGAGTGTGCATTCTTCAATGCTATATTGATTATGCTTCCTTATCCATGTTCTCTTCTGAGGTTCCTGTCTATGACCGTTGTTATTTTGTTGTTCTTCTCTAGGAGGGACCATCTGTAATATCCCCAAGGATGAGCCCTGTTGTAATCATGCTTATGAATTCTAAATCATGTTTTGTAGGATGGTGAGCCGAGTATTGATAATTTGATAGGCTTATGTGTTTATTAGGCTAGAGAGCCTAAGGGTTAAAGGCCAGGAGCCTGATTTTGTACATGTAATTATGCACATTATTAATAAAACATAAACATCTATGTGTGTGGACCAACCACGATGAATGAGTGATGGGGAAATAAGCTTCCAAAGAATGGGTAAGGGAGAGGGGGCTGAGAGGTAGAAAGAGGGGCTAAGCTTCAGGGCTTAAGTCCTTAGGAATAACATTTTATTATTATTCCAAAACCATGTGAAATTTATGTTATATACTAAGTCCTAGAAGGATAGGTGACTCCCAAGGAGGAGGAGCCTACTTCATGGGCAACATGTGTCGGCCCAAACACATGCAATTTAACCCAAGAAATAAGTTGTGTTCAGTATTCGTTATGGATTGTTGCATCCATCACCTGGGTCTAGTGTTCAACCTTCCATTCTCCATCCTCTGTCTAAACTCGTGGGTGTCCATGATCGACCTCTGTCTGGTGTTTTTTCTCAAATACTTTACCTGGATAGTTCAAGCCCATGCATGGGATCTCTGTGCACCCTTATGTAGTCCTAAAACCAGAACCAAGAAGTTGTCCTATGTTGTTGGTTGAGAAAACTGAAGCGTCTTGTAATTATTGAGCCTTGTTATGCTATAGCGTCTGTCTATCACCAGTTTTGGTTGGTCGTGTTTGTATTCCTAGATGAATGTGGTGGTTGTGTAGTGTTGGATTGCGTATGGCTTGCTGGTCAATGCACATTCGTGCTAAGCCTCGTGGTTGTCTGGTCTGTGTGTAAACCTCTCTCTCCAGGTGAGGGAGGTGGTTGTTGTTGAAGAAGCAGGTTACCAAGCATGTGAGAGACTCTCTCCAGGTGAGAAAGTGCGTGGAGGAAGTGAGAACTCCTTGAAGGGTCCTGTAGATGCCACAGAGCTTGGAGAATTCCGGTCCAGTCTGATGTTGAAGCCCAAGGCAAGGGAGGTTTATCAACCTAAGGACTATCTTGGTGACAGTGAAGGTGTATACTCCCAAGGTGGGACAGACATGTGGGGAATGAGAGTCTATGAGCAGTGGGCATAACTGACTCCTGGGAGAGAATCGTTCCGCTGTAACTGTGTGTATTCCTATTGACCTTGCCTAGCCTAGGAATTCCTTGCCCGGTGGAGCTTAGTCCCAACTCAGGGGTGACCTACTGCTGAGAGTGATGAACAGTGCAGTCTAAGGCTGGGAGGTTCATCGAAGGTTTGCACCCAATTGGTAGTGTTACCTTCATTTCAAAAGATAAGTACCAATTGTGCTTAATATTATGTTATGCATGTCTGTGATGCTTGTATGATCATCATGTATTCTGCTATAATCATGAATTATTTTTAATTCCATGGATTATGTATGCTAGTAGTAATTATCTGTTTTATCTGGGTTGTTTACTTAAATCTGTTAATTAAGTTTAATATGCATGTTTTATATACAAATATGAGAATGTTCTGTGTAGTAGCATTGCCCGGCAAGTGGGTTGATGGTCGGGGACGTTACAGTATGGTATCATATCTTTAAAGGGATAAAGTCATAAGTGTTGGTATCATTTACTGACCTTTGGAGGGTTGGGGATGTTACAGTATGGTATCAGAGCCATAGTTTCCATGATGAGCCTAGATGGGCCGGATAAGTGGTTTTTGGACCCAAGGTATCGAGTGAAATTGTGTTTGGAAGAACCAATTTTTGGACCCTAGGATGTTCCTGAGTGGCAAGGAGATGCTTGGTCATGTTACAAATCTTAGGAAGTGTAGCGGTATTATAAAGCCATAGTCAGTGTGGTATTTGGCCATGGAGAGAGAGAGATCTCAATGGATGAAGTGTTGGAGCCATTGGATCTGATCAGGAGGAAAGGAGATCCCTCATGACCATCAGATCTAGAGAAAGTGTGGGAGAGTTATCCTGGAAACCTTTCGGGGATTCGACTATCGGGAAAAGTGAGATGTGCAGAGGCACAAACTCCCAATGCCCGAAACTCCGAAGTCCCAAAAAGATCTACGTTGTAGATCGCAAGGAAAGAGCTTGACCATAGGATCAAGTGAAGGAGAAGATCGCGATTTTGGCTATCGAGAAAATCGATATGTGTTGACGCACAAACTCCCAAAACCCAAACTCCCAAAAATAAAAGTGAATGTGGTAAGACCTGATGACATCGCCGAACGTGATGTGGACCCTCCTAAGTGTGCCATGTGCCACCGTGGTTGTTGCAAACAACTATGTTATGTGGGCCCAAAGGGGATAAAGTAATTCAAAATTTCGGATGTCGAAAGATTGGGAGGAAACAAGTGTGGGAACTCCTGAGGTCCAAAGAACAAAACCCCCAAAGTCTCAAAAACTTCAAGGATGGAAAGACCGCAGCGAATTTAAACCATTGGATGTCATGTAAAGGTGGACTGTTGATCCACCCTACTTCGTGAGTTCGGTAATTGGAACTCCAAAGGATAGTTGTGTGTGCTTTGAAATCCCCGAAGTCTGAAAGCATAAACAACACCTAGTGGTCTAATGTTGGTCACGGTCCATGATCACATGGGCTAGGGACTGGGAAAGAAGGGGGATATCACCCGAAATTTACAGATCTGAGTAGAGCTCAGAAGATTCATGAGAAACTTAATGTTTTCTTAAATCATTTGGTTTATGAGTTGTGTGGAAATTGTTAAGGAATGATGACCTGACAAATCCCTATTGTCTGCACGTGTGTTTGTAGAAGTTTAGCAAGTGCCAGAACTGAATAGGATTGTTGTTGAGAGAAAATAATGGAAGAGGTGCAGATTGCCTCCAATTCGAACGAAAGAGAAGGAAGATATGTCAACTTGGGAGTCAAAGGATCGAACTCCAATGGGAATGGAAAATAAATGGATAAGGAAGGGAATATGATGAAAATCATTGAAATATTGCAGAAAGATTCCAAGCTCACCGAGCTGATAGCCGAAACCTCATGAGAGTCAGGGATCAACAGGGTGAATTCAACTTAAAGATGTTGAAGAGTCTAGAAAGAATAGAAAGGAAATTGGAAAAGGAGAGTGACACAAGTAAAATAGGGAGTCCCAGGACCCCTAAGAGAAAAATAAGATCGAGGAGTGTTAGCAAACATCATCATCGCTCTCCAAAGAATTCTGGTAAGGAAGCACACAGTAGTTCAAGCCCATTGCCTACTAGAAAGCATAGGACGTCTGGGGTGGATGAACTGAAAGGAGAAATGAATTATATTAAACCTCCCACATTTGATGGAGAACACCAGAAGGAATAAGATATTGAGACATGGTTGCTAGGCATGAGGAAGTACTTCCAACTGTAGAATTATTCCTCTCATGTAGAAGGAAGAATTGTGATGTATCAATCGAAATGAAAAGCATCCATGTAGTAGGATCATCTTGTGCAGGTGCAACACATTAGAGAGAAAGATATCACTTGGAAAGAATTCAAGAGGTATTTCAAGAGGAAATACCTGACTAAAAGATATTATGACAGAAAGATGAAAGAGTTCTTTGAACTCAAACTAGCTAGCATGACCATTGATGAMTATGAATGAAGGTTTTTGGAATTGCTGAAGTATGTTCCATTCATCAAAGATGAGGCTGTCAAGATTCAGAGGTATCTGASTRTATTKCCACCTTCCATTGGTGACAAKATTTAGTATGATGACCCTAAGTCTATGGAAGAAACGATAAGAAGAGAAAAATGTTTATATGARCAAYAGAGAAAAAATCCTACCTTCCACAAGGCTTGGTAAGACAAGAAGAAGTTCAAGAAGGAACAGAGGCAGAAGGGAAACAAGCCTCCCTTTTTCAGAAACAACCCTCTAGGACAACCATCTTTTAGAGAGCCTAGAAAGGATGAAGTGGGTGGACAATTTCCAAGGCAAACACCTATGGAGAGTTGGGGTTGTAAAGGAAACCATAGGTACAGAGATTGCTCCCACAGAAATGATAAAGCAAAAGTCGTCCACAATGTTCAACAAGATGAAATAGTGGAGGACATGGGTAGTATAATGCCAAGGATCTACGCAGCCCTAGACAACAAGCACGTTGAATATCAATCACACATGATTGAAGTGGAAGGTATGATTAACAACCATGCCTTTACTATTTTAATTGATTAGGGGCTATCCATAGTTATATAGATCCTAGAGTGGTGGAAAGTTTGCAACTCTCGAGAAGAAAATATAAAAATTCTTGGTTAGTGTAGATGGATATAGGAACCAAGAGAAGAGTTACAGAATTGCTTAAGTCATGTCCAGTGGACATGAATGGATTGAGCACGAAGGATGAATTGAATATTTTTCCTTTAGTCTCTTATGACTGTTTAATAGGGATGGACTGGTTGGAACAACACCATGCCCTTCTGGACTGTCATAACAAGGCATTTACTTGCCTAGATGAGGAGGGGAATCGAAAAATAGTCCAAGGAATTCCTAGAATTTTTGTTGTTAGAGAAATTTCAGTATTACTGTCACACACCCACTACGACAACTAATTTTTTTTTGTCTTTTCTTCGAGGAACGAAATCCTTGAATTTCTACAGGGCCTAGCACAGACCATCCCTTCCCTTATCATCCTCCAAGTGACCACAACCTGGCCTTAGCGCAAGCACCTTTTGCAACTCACGAGTTGGAGAGTCAAGGCTCTCGACTCATCTTTCTCCAAACGCTAATACTCGAAATGTGATACTTGTATGGCTCCCTCCTCACTAGCGCCTGCTACATACAACCATAGGCTAGGCTAAACACTAGTACTACTCACAACTCGCAACTTCACAAGTTGGAGTGTTGCGCCCTCGTGCTACTCCTTTGCGAATCCCGAAACACGAAAGGTCAACAATGGGTTGACTCTTCCCCAGGTGACATGTGTCCACCACCTGTCAACCATGTGGTCCCCACCTAACAAATGTGCCACATGTTCACACGATCCCTTGATGCTCAGCACTTCATGACTTCTGCAATCGAAAATAAATTCTTTCAACCTTTGAACCCTCGATACGCGATACCACGCGGAGGTTCTGATCCAATGGTTCTCCCATGGCTTGGATCCAACGGTCTAGATCCTTTCGTGATCTTGTGTATCACGAGTCCTTAAAACCTTGCACGTTGACTCCTTCGAGTCGTGAGTAAGCAAAATGCTGAGCTTTCACCATGTGCCCTCCTTGATGGATGGCTACGATCAAATTGTGACTTCGCACATCGCTAGTTCGAACAGTATGTTCTTTGACCTTCTTTCTCTATGAGTCAACGAAATGTTAAGCTCTTGCCACGCATCCTCTACAATGGACGGCTTGATTTCCTCTTCGAAGAGTTTAGGATTTCATGACTCACACGTTGTAAGGTTCTTCCATCGGTTGACACACGTCCAACTTGATATCTGGCGGTCTAACTTCCCGTTAGGATTTTTTCTATTGTGCATTCAAAGGGATCTCTACCTCTATTTCCCCAAACATCGAAATCCTCCGTTGGGAATGAAGCATTAAGGTTATCGCTACTTCTGTAGATCTGACGGTTGTCTATCCTCATCTCTGCGTTCCTCCAATATCGACCGTTTTTCCTCTGGATCCTTCGTTGCTTCCCATCCTTGAATAATTTTAGTCTCCAAAGGTTTTGAACCTTTGTCCCTTCCTCTGCAGCCCACCTTGGTTTAAGGAACACTCTGCAAGTGTTATCCCTCTTGAGCTTCATCAACTATGAAGGACTTAAGAGCCTTGCACTCTTCTTTTGGGCTTAACAGGCTTCATCATCCAAGGGACTCAAAATGATTAGGAAGGTTTACATGCGTACATGAAATTGTGTTCACGGTCGACGAACACACAGTTCGTGACTCAGGCTTATGCCACCACACGACACAAGTATTTACAAGTATAAAACATATACTAACCATATGATTTCTTACTAGCCTAATTATACAACCAAGCAGTGATAAAAGAAATACAGTATATCCATTAAAAAGTCATGCACAATTCCTGCAACATACACAGTATAGCCAATTCATACACAGTTACAGATAAATTACACAGGGCAGGAGATCACTTACCTATTACAAGTTGCCTCCAACCAACTAACTGTGGGTGTTCATCCTTCCACCCAACCATAGGCACAAAGGCATTCATTCTTAGCACTCTGGCCACCCCCATGCCAAGCCATGATATCACCAGGGAATTCTCACAATTCTCAAGGGTTCTTCCTCCGTTTCTTCTTCTGTTTGGGTCATGTTCTCTGTAACTTAGAGCTTTCTCTCTCTCAGTTATGGCCTCGGTGAGGTTTCTTAGATGATCCCTGGCATCAATCTCATGGCCTTCAATTTGTGACTCACTGGAGAGCTCAGCGCATCTCCCTTGTAAGCTTACATGCCTTTTTTTTCCGGTGTCTCCTCTCTCGTGTGTATCCCTCTTACCTTAGAAGGTTTTTCGACCAATCTTGTTCCTTCTATTAGAAGGAAGCTCAGGTCTGCAGGTACTTGTGGTACTTCGGGCTAACAACCCATGTTTCCATTCATGGGGGTGGTTGATAATTCAACCACTAGTCCTTTATTCATTAACTAATTTCTCTCCTTGGGATCCGAAGGAGGTTGTCATCCTCATCAAGGGAAATTTGGGGTTATTTGTCATAATGAACCCTCTCTTATAGTTTTCACATTCTTCCTCTAGTGATATCATGGCCAGTACTTTCAAGGCTTCACCCCCA
>SNQJ01S0056279.1:20520-43463 GCA_010110895.2 Picea sitchensis | reverse complement strand
ACCCCCACAGTCAATCATTGGCAACTCAAACAATAATACATTTACATTGTCCTCATGCATTAGCATGGTAATTCCTATTTTATGATTAATTACAAATTGGGGGAAATAGGGTGTTACAATTACAATTGAAGAAATGCTACAGGAAAGGTTGTCAGTTGTTTGCAGCCGATGTGGAGGAAGCATCCAGAGATGAGGTCTCAAATATTGGAGACCATGTGGTACTAACAGAGTTTGAAGATGTATTTCAGGAGGTACCCGAACTACCTTCGAAGAGAGATATTGATTTCTCTGTAAATTTGATGCCTAGAGCAGCTCTAGTGTCGAAAGCTCCTTATAGAATGAGTACGCCAGAGATGAAAGAGTTGCAATTATAGCTTGAAGAGATTCTAAATAAGGGGTACATTTTCCCAAGCGTGTCGCCTTGGCGTGCCCCAGTTCTATTCGTGAAGAAGAAGGATGGAACATTGAGGTTGTATATTGATTTTAGACAGTTAAACAAAGTAGTTGTTAAGAACAAGTACCCTCTGTTGAGGATTGATGACCTCTTCGATCAGTTGAAGGATGCGAAGGTATTTTCAAAGATAGATCTCAGATCAGGATATCACCAAGTAAGAATTAAGGATGAATATATTGGCAAGACCACCTTCAGAACAAGGTACAACCACTATGAATTCACAGTGGTGTCGTTTGGACTGTCGAACACACCTGTTGTTTTTATGTGCTTGATGAATGGTGCATTCGTGGACTATGATGAATGGTGCATTCATGGACTATCTAGACAAGTTTTTCATAGTCTTCCTGGATGACATTCTAGTGTATTCCAGGTCAGAGGAAGAGCATGAACAACACCTGAGGATGGTGTTGCAAGTGCTGAGAGAGAACCAGTTGTATGCCAAGTTGAGCAAATGCTTATTTTATCAGGAACAAATCCATTACCTGGGGCATATAATTTCAGAAGAAGGGATCGTTGTGGATCTTGAGAAGGTTTAGGCCATCAGAGAATGGTAAGAACCAAATAACATGACAAAAATCAGATCCTTTATGGGTCTAGCGTTTTATTACAGAAGGTTTATCGCGGGCTTCTCAAATATAGTCTACCTTATCACTTCCTTGCAAAGGAAGGAAAATAAGTTTCAGTGGACTAAAGAGTGTGAGAAAATCTTCCAGTGATTCAAGAAGTTGTTAACCAGTGCTCCAATCCTGAGGATTGCTGACCCAAATGTGTACTTTTTGGTGTGCAAAGATGCATGTAAAGAAGGGCTGGGAGGAGTCCTCATCTAGAATGGATTCGTAATTTGCTATGAGTCCAGAAAGTTGAAAGAGCATGAAAGGAAATACGTAACTCATGATTTGGAGTTAGCATCCATCATTCACACTCTGAGAAAATGGAGAAATTACCTCGTGGGGAGGAGATTTGAATTGAGAATAGACCACAACGGTTTGAAATAATTGTTTGACCAGCCCACCCTAAATTCTAGGCAGAGTAGGTGGCTGGAGTTTCTGTGTGAATATGACTTTGATATCAAGCATATCAAAGAGAAGGAAAACAAGGTGGCTAATGCACTCAGTAGGAAGGTGCACAACTTACATGCTACAACCATTAGAATGTACAAAAATGATATAAAGGGAAGAATTTTGGAGGCTGCAAATATAGATTTGTAGTACAGGGAGTTGGTAGCAAAGATACAACAAGGCGAGATTCCACAGAAAGTGGAAAATTATAAATTAGGAACCGATGGAATAATTCTGTACAAGAACAGAGTTTATGCACCTAATGTCCAAGGTCTGAAACTTGTGATTCTGGATAAATGAATGACATGCCTTATGCTGGGAACCCTGGATATCAGAAGACTGTGGCAGTATTCAAGAGCCATTACTTTTGGCCAGGTATGAAGAAAGAGATTGTAGAATACATCGCCATATGTATGGAGTTACAGAAGGTTAATGCTGAGCACAGGAACCCAGTAGGGTTGCTGCAACCTTTACCCATTCCTAAGTGGAAGTGGGAAGTGCTGACAATGGATTTAATCATGGGATTGCCCAGAACAGGAAAGCAGCATGATTCTATTATGGTGGTGGTGGACAAGCTTAAAAAAGTTGCCCATTTCATTCTGTTAAAGACCACTCATAAGGCAACAGATGTTACAAATTATTTTCATCACCACTATGATTGTTAATGATGTAAACCTAGTTGTTTCCTTTAGAGGGGTCAGTGGCCTGAATTCCTAAAGAAAGAAGGGAGAAGAACTTTACCTGAGAGAAGAAATTGGATTTTCCTTTGTAAAAACCCTATTAAGGAGGATTTTCGCAGGTTGCTCTATACATAGGGTGCGGAAATGCCTGATTTCTGCATGTTGCACTATACCTAGGTCGTGGAGTTTTCACAGGCTACATTATAGCTAGGGTGCGGCGGCCTTCATACGTGGGAAAAATGAGCATTTTCTCGATGCTTCTAGAAGGATAAGCTTCTATGGTGAGGTGGCCTCTGAATGGTTTGGATCTTACTCGCTTTCATGATTTAGTGGGATCATCCTAACCTCCTCACCTTATCCTATTCAACCTACAAAAGGAGAGGAGTTCTCATGGAGAAAGTTAGCTTGAGCTTAGTTGAATTTGGCTTGGAATTATTAGCTTGGTTAGAGTGGATTTGAGATTTTCTTTTGTCAAGATAGATGTCAGATCTATAGTCTCATAATTCTTGGATCAGAAGTGTATGGGAAGCAAGGAATCATTCAAAGGAACCTTACGACATCAAGGTATCCAGTTGTAACCTCTCTTCCTATTATTAATATAATATAGTGGCATGTTTCTTTCCCATAGAATTATCTTTATTTTATTGCATAATTCCTTGATCATATGCATAGGTTGTCATTGAATATAATCCCTCTACTTTCACTTTGGTTGGTTTGTGTCTCACTGCAGGATCAGTATCACAAGATCACCAGAGCAAAATAGGAACAACAAAGGCATAAGGAAGCGATACTTAAAGGTATGTCTCTCATCTTTTATTTGGTTGTAAATTCGATGATTAGAGCTTAGGGAAAGAACCATGTCCTGTCATGTTTTTTTCTAGATCTAGATGGATCTAGGGAGATTATTTTATGTCCGCATTTACCGATTTATTAGTTAACAAAATTGGTAACTCTATTGGGGAACCATATGTTTTCCTATTTGTCCTTGTTTTCTTTCTTTGATTGCTTGGTTTCTATTTTCTGAGTCACTGGAGGATCCAGCTTGACTCTCTGACTATTAAAATTCACTTGAAAACCTTCTTAATTTTTAATTTTTCCATTTTGGAGGACTTCTGCACCCTGCTTTGAGGGACAATGCGGCGACTTAAGATTTCCACACCCTACCAGTTTAGACCAGTGCATAAATGTCACGCCCTACCCATATCTGGCCCATGGAAATCAGTGATTTCCGCACTGTGCTAGTCTTCCATCCTGCGGAAATTGTGAAAGAATTTGTATTTGGTGGTTTTCCCTGCCCAGACCTTGGATTTGGTTTTGGGGTGAATTTTTGGGTTTGCTTATGATTTGTTTACACTCTACTTGATAGTTTTTGAGCTGCTTTTAGCCATATTTGCTTTGTTTTATTTTGAAAGATTTGATCTCTTCGTTTGAGTGTCTTTCAGTTACATAGCCTTGTTTTTCTTTAGAATTGTTTAGTGAAAAGAACACTTCTTTTTTCTGAATATCTCGTGGTAAAAGAGAAACTTTGTTTGGGTTCTTTTTTTTTTTGAAGTGATTTCCTATTGCTTTTAGCTATCTTTGAAACAAAAATCTTATTTCTTTCTCTGCATTAGATTGGGGGCATATTTGCATTTGAAGTAGTGAAATTACATGATTTTGGGTCTTAAATTCTTAAAAATCTGGGAATGATAAATGTCTTCTCCTTCTCGTAGAATAGATTTCATCAAAATGAAAAGATTGCATATTCAACTCTTTGCATAACTTTCGAGTCGGTCAAAACACCATATTATTCATGCCATTTTTCTCTTGAGTAACAATAGCCATAAAATAAAGCACTTATAAAAATTGATTAGAAAATTTATATTTTTTGGTGGAAAACCTACATTAGATCAGTTGTAGGTGATACTGGCAGAGTTACTCACCCTACTTTGTTGGTATTGGTGTAGATATTGCACGTATTATGGGGGTCTCTTGAGAGGTATACCCACAATGATGAGTGGAAGCCTTTCAAGTTGATTTCGGGCTAGAGGCCCTGCCCTTGCACATGGATCGGACTGTCGACTATTTCCCCGGGAATCACTGTAGTGATTGGTAACCTTAGTGGCCTATCTCTTTAGGGTCTTTACACAAGGTGACTGTGGAGGGGCAAGTCTTCACAGTACCTAGAATCGACATTGTCCAAACTCACTCAGGATCCTTGGAGAGTATACCCATGTTTATGTGTGGGAGCTTGCACCAAGGTGTAAGTCCGTTAAGTAGGTCGTCAATGTAACTTTTCCACCCACTCTATCTCATCCCCTTCTTACTTTGTTCCCGCGACGTTGGATTTCATCACCAACTAGTGTGCTCATTGTGAGAAGGTTTTGTTTGTTTTATTGCTTCCTAGATTTTTAGTGTGTGTTGCTTGTTTTCCCTAGTGGCCTCTAGGTTGGATCTTTGTTTTAATGGCGTCAGTTCCCGAAATGACCAACGAAGGAACCCTTGCTCCGAGGGAACCTTTTGTTTTTCCTTCTTACAAAAACATTGGTCCTCCTCACATCACTACTTTGAGCCTTCCAGGTCTCACTATTGGATTTTCGGTGTGGTTGTTTTCCACTCAGGTAATCCCAAATGTAGTAAGTGCTTTGGTCGTAAGCACTTCCCCCCAAGAACATCAACCTCATGTTCATCCTTCACCATATTCGCCAGTAGTATCTTCTTCACCTTCTTCACTTGCAAGGTCTTCTTCCATTTCATCTTCTTCTTCGAGTGAAAACTCTCAAGCTAGTAACTTGATGAATAAGAAGAAGATGAAAAGGAATGATAAGAAGAAGAAAAATAAACAAGGATCCAAACTTCCAACCACTGCCAGACATGTTGGAAAACAACCAGTTACTGTTAATCGTGATGGGAGTGTTAATGATGTCAACATCACCAGAACAACCCGTAATCCCAAGTACCCTTGCAGGATTTGCAAGGGTACCCATCTTCTTAAGGATTGCCCTGGTCTATCCAAAGTTATAGAAGCATGGTCTACACACCCTCACCAAACCATGTCATTAGCCTCTGAACAACATGTTGATAACCTCCCTTCAACTAGTCAAGATACCATTGGGAAAAAGAAAAGTAGAGCCAAGTTCTAGTGTATGTTATGCAAAGGGAATCATCTAACTCACCTTTGCCCTCATATGGAAGAAGCCTCAAAATTACTAGAATGCATGATTGTTTCACTACCTCAACTTATAGCTTCTTATTGCAAGCTTTCTCTCAACCCACCTGTAGTTGATGGAATGATCAATCCGGTCCCTTCATCAATTAGTCTGGTTGATCATGTCGTCAATCTTGTCACATCCTTAGTTGAACCAGTTGACAAAGTGGTCGATCCGATCCCATCCTCAGTCTATCCTACTCTCCCTTTGGAGAGTGAAACCCATGTGGTTGATCCGTTTCCACTCGTCGACCCCATTCTCCCCTTGGATAATGCAACCCAAGTGGTCAATCTGATCTCTTCATCGGTCGATCCTACTCTCTTGCTCGAGAGTAAACTCGATACTGCTCACATTTTTCTCGTTGATACAGACTCTACAATGTCGGGGGGAATTCCTCCTTCTCCTGTGGAACCCCCTCCAAGTAAGGAGTCCATCCCTTTCAATTGGGGTGTGCTAACTGGCCCTCGTCTTCCCTCTCACATGCCTTTCTAGATTACAGTGCAGGGTTGTAGTCGGGGCGTTCCTCAGACACTGATAGATGAAGGTGCGTCTGTTATTATTTTTTCCTCTTTTTCTTGGCAAGCTTTGGGTTGTCCTCAGCTTGCGTCGGTTACGTAGAATCTATTAGCTTTTAACAGAAGAACCAATCAACCTTTAGGGACCCTTCCTCAGTTTCTTGTAACTTTGGGAGGGAAAACTGTCTTTATTGATGTCATGGTAGTCCAAGACCCCTTGGATTTTTCTTTACTCCTTGGGTAGGATTATGTCTATGCCATGAAAGCTATTGTGTCCACTCTTTTTTGTGTGATATCTTTCCCTCACAATGGAATAATGGTGACTATTGATCAACTTTCATTCATCGGTCCTAACTGGATTACCTCCCTAAACATTTCATATATGCAGACGGTATTGCTCTTTCCATAGGTAAATTATGTGGCATTGTCTCCCATGCCTTCCTCTATCGATGGCAATGACTTGGATCTGGTGGTTGACATGGTAATATATTCAATAGGACTATTGGAGCCTGACCTCTTTACCCCTGTCATGGCCCTAGACATGTGTTCCTTCCAGAGTGTGTTTCTTCCATCAAGTGAAGATCTCTTGGAGGCCATGACTGAGTTTTGTCCCTTGACATGGTGTCCTTCCAAAGCACTGTCCTCTTGGAATCCGTGATCTAGAGGAGATTTTAGCATGGTTTTCTGATTTCAAGCTCGTTAAAAAATGAAGCCAATCAAGGATAGTTTTCGCATCTCTGTAGAAACCTCTTTAAAAAATGAAATAGATATTACGATAATAGTTCCCGCTTCTGTGTCAAACTCGTTAAAAAATGAAATAGTGGTCTAGGGATTGAACCTAGATTCTCGAGCATAGTTTATCTTCTCTGTGGCAAGCTCGTTAAAAAATGAAATAGATTTGTTCCCCCTCTTCGTTTGGGTCAAGTCCTACATATAGTATTTGAAGCTTCATTTCATTCTCCGTTGCAGTTGGATGAAACAAAGCTTGGGGAGAATTTGCCTCAGCCTCTGGACATCATGCTGAAGTTAAACCACTAGCTTCT
Organism: Picea sitchensis; assembly: GCA_010110895.2. Taxonomy (NCBI): domain Eukaryota; kingdom Viridiplantae; phylum Streptophyta; class Pinopsida; order Pinales; family Pinaceae; genus Picea; species Picea sitchensis. Next base: position 36,525 of record SNQJ01S0056279.1, on the reverse strand, counting down.
TAAGCTGGGGATTGAGTACCAACCATGCGAATTTGTGAACCATGCGTTGGGAAGTCACAAGCATAGTTTTATGTGGTTCAAACTTGTGTAAAAATGAAACCACCTAACTCAAGCATAGTTTCCCCTAGTTCAAGATTGTGTAAAAATGAAACCAGGTCCAAGCATAGTTTCATCTAGTTTTAAGCTTGTGAAAAAATAAAATCTATCCCAAGCATAGTTTTGTTTTGTTTTAAAGCTTGCATAAAAATGAAAACAATCCCAAGCTTAGACTTTGTTATTTCTCATGCTCGTAAATACATGAGAATATGTTACCGATCTTAGTATTTGTTATTTCTCATACTCGTAAATCAATGAGAATGTAAGCGAGTAAACGTTTATCACTTTTTCGAACTCGTAAAGGTTACATGAAAAAGGAACCACCTGGAGTCACCTTTAAGCTCTTTTCAGACTCTCTAAACATGAAAATATTGTCAAGCGACCTTGTTCTTTTCACGCTCATTAAAGTATTAGAAAGTGTGTCTGTTAAGCGATAGTTTATCTCTTTTTCGGTCTCATTAGACTACTTTATGAAAAAGGAACTGAGAGAGTTCTCTTTAAGTGTTTTTCAAACTCTATAAACATGAAAAACCCTCAAGTTCTCTATCTTTGGAATCGTTAAACAATCATCGAAAGATCCATATGGGACTGAACCACTCCTTCCTAGGGTTCGTTAAACATACTCCAAGGGGATGGTCCGAAGGATGAGCTTACATTTACAAGAATATGTTATCCTCCTTAAGCTTGTGTAAAAATAAAGAGGTACTTGCCAGAAATGGTGGGGGGGGAATTGGGAAAGAAATGTGTATAAACCTGTATTCTATGGAAGAGTCACTTTTGAGCATGGCACCCTTTCACTTTATTTATGTCTAGGTTGGAAAATCCATTCGTCTCTTGATCATACTCCTTTATAAGGTCACAAATTGGTCTATTATCCTTGTTGTTGAGTCAATCTTTCCAAGACATTTTTCGTGTCATCAATATGTTTAAAGAGAAGTTCAACCCAGAAATCCTTCTATTGCGTCATCCATCTCTGCAGTACATAAGCCTTCTATTGCGCCTTTCATCCCTGAATCAGTCCTGAATCACTAGTTACTTTGATCTACATCAAATCTTGTTACTCGTTTCGTGTCATTGATGGGGGATACATTAAGGCCCTTATGTGACAAGTCTTTTCCTATCGAATTCAACTCATTATCCAGGAATTAGACTTAGAAACTAATTGATACCTTGGAACTTGCATGCCTCAATGGCAGGTTTCTTCACTTTCGATAGTGGGTTTTCATTATTGACCCCTCATTGGGAGATTCCACCGAGTGTTCGACCTCAGATCATTGATTCATATTTGTTGGATTGTACAAGAGTACCTTGGGAGTCATTGACATTAATGGTAATTTCTCTTGCACTTTTTAATGGTATTCATTAATGACCAGTAATCAAGTGGTTTCTACCATGTTCAACTTCAGCACATGTATTCGCATGGTTAGATCCATACTATAGAGTGGTGGAGATGAAGACCCTGAATCTTTTCTCAAAGATTCAAGTTGCATTGGAGTATATTCAGTTTGTACTATTGCATAGATCCACATTGTATATCTCGTGGCTATGTTCAATTTTGACTCTTTAACACATAGATCCACAATGTATTTTTGGTGGCTATGTTCGGATTTGAGTCATATTGGCATGNTGTCTTACTTGAAATGGATCTTTTCATGTCAGCATTTATGCCTTGATTCATTTTTATTCTGAGTATGGGAATGCCTACCTCAGTGATGATATATTATTGTACTGTATTTACTTATTTGTTGGCAGGTTTCCGACCGATTGTTCCTTGTTCCCTACACACACTTGACAAATTATATTAGCTATCACTCTGTTCTAACATCATACTTTGGGGGGCTCTCTATTACACATTATTTTCATCACCACTATGACCGTTAATGATGTAAACCTATTTGTTGCATTCAGAGGGGTCAGTGGCCTAAATTCCTGAAGAAAGAAGGGAGAATAACTTTGCATGAGAGAAGAAATTGGATTTTCCTTTGTAAAAACCCTATTAAGGAGGATTTTCACAGTTTTCTCTATACATAGGGTGTGGAAATGCCTGATTTCCGTAGGTTGCACTATATCTAGGTCGCGGATTTTTCACAGGCTGCATTACAGCTAGGGTGTGGTGGCCTTCGTACATGGGAAAACGAGCATTTTCTCGATGCTTCTAGAAGGAGAAGATTGTATGGTGAGGTGGCCTCCAAATGGTTTGGATCTTACTCACTTTCATGATTTAGTAGGATCATCCTAACCTCCTCACCTTATCCTCTTCAACTTATAAAAGGAGAGGAGCTTTCATGGAGAAAGTTAGCTTGAGCTTAGTTGAATCTGGCTTGGAATTATTAGCTTGGTTAGAGTAGCTTTGAGCTTTGCTTTTGTCAATATAGATGTCAGATCTATAGTCTCAGAATTCTTGGATCAGAAGTGTGTGGGAAGAAAGGAATCGTTTGAAGGAACCTTACGACATCAAGGCATCCGGTTGTAATCTGTCTTCCTATTATTAATATAATACAGTGGCATGTTTCTTTCCCATAGAATTATATTTATTTTATTGCATAATTCCTTGATCATATGCATAGGTTTTCATTGAAAATACTCTCTCTTCTTTCACTTTGGTTGGTTTGTGTCTCACTCCAGGATCAGTATCACAAGAGAACCAGAGAGAAACAGGAACAATAAAGACATAAGGAAGTGACACTTAAAGGTATGTCTCTTGTATTTTATTTGGTAGTAAATTTGATGATTAGAGCCTAGGGAAAGCGCCATGTCATGTCATGTTTTGTTCTAGATCTAGGTGGATCTAGGGAGATTAGTTTATGTCCACATTTACCGATTTATCCATTAACAATAGATGTTGCTAATATTTTTATGAAGGAAGTGACACGATTGCATGGAATTCCTAAGACAATTGTGTCAGACAGAGACCCAAAATTTACCTCAAATTTCTGGAAGGGGTTATTTAAGGGATTCAGAACAAATATGAATTTCAGTACAACCTATCATCCCGAGTCAGATGGGAAGACAGAGCGGGTGAATGGAGTGATAGAAGACATACTGAGAATGTATGTGATGGACAAACCATCGAAATGGGAAGACTACCTGCACTTGGTAGATTTTTCCTACAATAATGGGTATCAAGCATCATTGAAGATGAGCCCATTTGAAGTGATTTATGGAAGAAAGTCCAATACTCCAGTAAGATGGGATAATCTAGCTGACATGGCAGTAGTTGGGCCAGAGTTGCTCAAGGAAATGGAGGAACAGATGCTAAAAATTAAGAAGAATTTGAAATCTGCCCAAGACAGGCAGAAAAGTTGTGCTAATAAAAACAAAACCCATAGAGAATTCAAAGTCGGTGATCATGTTTTCCTGAAATTAAAAGCTAATAGAAGTTCCCTGAAGCTGGGAAACTACGCCAAGTTGGAAGCCAGATTTTTTGGGCCATTTGAAATCCTAGAAAGGATTGGGCCAGTTGCATACATGCTTGCATTACCTACATCCATGACTGTACATAATGTGTTTCATGTTTCATTGCTTAAGAAATATATACCTGATGCTAATCATGTTATCGATTGGAATGTGATTCAGCTGGAGCAAGGAGGTGTCCTACAAGTGCATCCTGTGCACATATTGGACAGGAAAAGCAAACAGCTCTAGAATCGAGCTATAGAGCTTATAAAGGTCCAGTGGACCTGGTACGGTTATGAGGACGTGACATGGGAACATGAAGATGTTATGTGAGCATAATACCCTCATATTGTTTAATATTTTGGAAATCTTGTTGATACTGTGTGAAAGTTGCACTGAGTACAGTGTAAAAATAAGGGGAGGGGATTGTAATATCCCCAAGGACGAGACTTGTTGTAATCATGCTTATGAATTGTAAATCATGTTTTGTAGGTTGGTGAGCCAATTATTGATAATCTAATAGGCTTATGTGTTTATTAGGGCGAAGAGCCTAAGGGTTAAAGGCCAGGAGCCTAATTTTGTACCTATAATTATGCACATTATTAATAAAAGGTAAACATCTCTGCATGTGGACCGACCACGATGAATGAGTGATGGGGGACCAAGCTTCCATAGAATGGGTAAGGGAGAGGGGGCTGAGAGGTAGGAAGAGGGGTTAATATTTAGGGCTTAAGTCCTTAAGAATGATAATTTATTATTATTCCAAAACCATGTGAAATTTATGTTATATCCTAAGTCCTGGAAGGACAGGTGACTTCCAAGGAGGACGAGCATGCTTCATGGGTGACATGTGTCAGCCTAGGCACATGCAATTTAACCCAATAAATAAGTCATGTTGGGGTTCGTTTTGGATTGCGGCATCCATCACCTGGGTCTGCGATTCGACCTTCCATTCTCCATCCTCTGTCTAAACTCGTGGGTGTCCATGATCGACCTCTATCTAGTGTTTTTTCTCATATCCCTTACCTGAATAGTTCAAGCCTATGCATGAGATATCTGTGCACCCTTACGCAGTCTCGAAAATAGAACCAAGAAGTCATCCTGTGTTGCTGGTTGAGAAAATCTAAGCATCCTGTAATTATCGAGCCTTGTTATGCTATAGTGTATGTCTATCACCATTTTTGGGTGGTCGTGTATGTATTCCCAAATGGCTGTGGTGGCTGCACAGTGCTAGAATACATATGGCTTGCTAGTCAATGCATGTTGGTGCTGAGCCTCGTGGTTGTCTGGCCTGTGTGCAAAACTCTCTCTCCATGTGAGGGAGATGGTTGGACATGGAGAGAGAGGTGGTTTCTATTGAAGAGGAAGGTTACCAAGCCTGTGAGCAACTCTCTCCAGGTGAGAAAGTGTGTGGAGGAAGTGATAACTCTTGGAAGGGTCCTATAGCTACCACAGAGCTCGGAGACTTCCGGTCTAGTATATTGTTGAAGCCTAAGGCAAGGGAGGTTTAGTAGCCAAAGGAATGTCTTGGTGACAGTGAAGGTGTATACTCTTGGGGTGGGACAGGCATGTGGGGAATGAGAGTCTGTGAGCAGTGGGTGTAAGTGACTCCTGGGGTGGGACAGGCATGTGGGGAATGAGAGTCTGTGAGCAGTGGGTGTAAGTGACTCCTGGGAGAGAATCCTTCCTCTGTAACTGTGTGTATTCTTATTGACCTTGCCTAGCCTAGGACTTCCTTGCCCAATGGAGCTTAGTCCCAGCTTGGGGGTGACCTAATGCTAAGAGAGATGAGCAGTGTGGTCTAAGGCTAAGAGGTTCGTGGAAGGTCTGCATGCAGTTGGTGGTGTTACCTTCATTTCAAAATATAAGTACCAATTGTGCTTAATATTATGTTATGCATGTCTGTGATGCTTGTATGATCATCATGTATTCCGTCGTAATCAAGAATTATTGTTAATGCCATGGATTATGTATACTAGCAATAAATATGTGTTTTCTCTGAGTTGTTTACTTAAATCTGTTAATTAAGTTTAATATGCATGTTTTATATACAAGTATGAGAATGTTCTGCGTAGTAGTGTTTCCCGACAAGTGGGTTGATGGACGAGGACGTTATAGTATGGTATCATAGATTTGAGGGGATAATATCATAAGTGTTGGTAGCATTTCCCGACCTTTGGAGGGTCAGGAATGTTACACTATCATTCTACAATGTTTGTCCATGTGACCATAGTTGTTTCACGTGTAGCATTCCACTTCAATGCTCTATGTTTCAAACCCATTGTAGCTTATTCTCTATGTTTCACTATGCCTTCATGGATAACCATTTTGTGTTTGACTTTCAAAGTTGTTTCTATTCCTTCTATTAGCTCTGCAATTTACAACTTTATGTACAAAATTATTGCATGCATAACATAAACCAAAAAAGATAGTTTGATACCTGGGAGTTGAAGATATTCTAAAAGGAGTTACTCTTATGAATCCTTCTTCTTCCCGAGGCTTGTTTGATTATGACTATCGTTGATCCTAAAATATGTATCTTCTCGGTGGAGGATTTTCCCTATGATATCACTTGTATAACTTCCTATCCCCTCTGACTATTTCTGCATAGCTTTTTGGATATGTTTCTTGATCTATATTTTTGGAGCTTGATCCCTTTTTTGTCTGATTGTATCCAAGTACGAACTTTTCATGATTAGGCCTTTGACTGCTGATAATTCCATCCAAAACTTTTGAGTTGTTCTGTATATTTTTCTTTTGAATATCATTTCTCAATGTGACAATATTTGCTTCCAAATTTCCAATAATCTTGTCTCTTTATTCAAATTGTTCTTTGATTGATTCTTCAATTATTGTATCTTCTTCTATTTGAACCTTCAATTTCATGATCATTTGCTCTAGTTCTTGAGTGTCTTCTTTCTTGTCCAGTTCTTCTTGGAGATTCTTGTTTTTCTTCTTTTCTCTTTTTATAACTTCTACAACACAGTTCTTCTCGATAGTCAACTTCTGCCTCTTCATATTATTCTTCAGTTTCTTCTTTATTGGAATCTTCTATTTCCATGAATAGAACTCTATCTTTCTCACTTTCACTGACTTCATCTTCATCTAATGACGAGTTGTCTTCTTTGGTGCAAAAACGTTTCTTAAAGACTTTATTTTTGGTTCTTTTTTCTTTTATATATTTTTGGTTATTTGAATCATATTCATTTCTTTTTCTTATGAGAAAATTTCTTTTCAAAATGACCAATACCATCACAATTAAAACAAATCAATGGAATCTTACATTTATACTTCCATCGATTCCCTTTTTCAATCTTTTGACAAAGTTGGCCACTTCTTCATCATCTTCCGATATGTCATTGTTGTTTCTATATTCTTTTGTTTTTTATTGCCATTTTTCTTTGACCTTTTGAATGCTTTGAATGTTGCTTCTTTTATACCTGGATTTTCATGTTTAGTTCCCATTTCATAGGCTCTAAAGATTCCATGTAGTTCATCCATGCTTATTGAACCTAGATCCTCTCTTTATTCTAGTGTTGAGATCTTAGGATCAAATCTCATTGGAAGAGATCTTAGTACCTTTTGAACAATTACATATTCTTCAATTTCTTCTCCCAATCCTATGATTTCATTCATTGTTTCATCAACTCGTAANCCTAGATCCTCTCTTTATTCTAGTGTTGAGATCTTAGGATCAAATCTCATTGGAAGAGATCTTAGTACCTTTTGAACAATTACATATTCTTCAATTTCTTCTCCCAATCCTATGATTTCATTCATTGTTTCATCAACTCGTAAGAAGTAAGATGCAATATTTTCATCTTCCTTCATCCTTAGTTGTTTGAATTGACCTTTGTGAGTTTGAATATTTGTTTCTTTGACTTTTGAATCTCCTTCATAAATATTTTTAATTTTGTCACAAATCTCTTTAGCAGAGCTACAATGTATAACTTTGGAATATGTTAGCACTATGTAAATCTTGTCTGGCTGAATAGACAAATGACAGAGGTAATTGTTTCAACCATCTTTAGAGATGAAGCACTAGCCTTCTCAACTCAGAGAGGGCTCTCTCATGTCACTTGATATTTCTTTGATGGACAGTGGCTATATTTGGTTTGTTTTGGGGGGCTTTTATAAAATTGTTGAAGAAATGAAGATAACATTTGGGCTATGGAGTCAGGAATGAATGATGCATTGACACATCATGAAAACCATCAAAAGGAAAAGGCTAAATGAGGTGGTGAGTCTGAGTATATATTTGAAATTTGCATGGAATTAGAGGGAAAATAAACATATAACCGCATCAGAGCATATTAAAATGAATTTTAAATTGGTCAAGAAGAAATACACATGGTCTAAATTGCTAATCCAAGAGCATCACAATGATGAATTCTGGGGTTTTTTGTTTCTCCAATTTAGACAGATGAGAGTGTAAATGAAATAAAAGGTCACATGAATTACATATTATGAAAGAAGACAGAACTCATATCACAGCCAATTAGAATCTTTTCATAAATAGTTCAAAATCTGCTTCTGCATTTGTATATTCATTCTAGCTCCAGAGTTTTACAAATTTTTCCTGCTCAAAGGGCAGGCTCCTCTTTTATCCATGCCCCTTACATCCTCGGGATGATATATAGAGAGAGAGAGAGGTTTACAATGGAATTCAAAACTATTAAACTTACTCATAATCGTAAAGATAGAAATTGGTTACAAAAATGAGTAATGTGTAACAACAGTTCTCCTACTTTATAGGGATCATTACAAACAAGTCTGACATATTCTAAAGCCTTTTGTTTGATCGCCACATGTCCAAAATTATCTAGAGCGTACTCAATTTCACTTGGAAGTCTTTATTCCAGCTTGGTGATTTCCTCCTTTAGGGTGTCCAAGCAGGCTGGTTTATTTTCCCCAACGCTTTCAACCGCTTCAGCTCTGGTTTCAGTTTTTTGTCGTTTTCTCCTTTTCTTTTTCACAGCTCACCTATAGGGTTCTTCTAGGTGCTCATTGATGATTAGAACCCTCATGATAGGATTTAATATGATCTCTGATTTTGATTATGTCGTAGGTTCAGTATGAAATTTGGTCGCTAATATCCCAGCAATCATCTTTTCTTTTTTACTCATCAATATACTTGCCATGTTGGTTGAAAACCCTGCTTCACTGGGTATGGCTTGATCGACTTCGCCCATGTATTCCAATTTTATATGCACCAAGGTGTTCCTTAACTCTTTAGAAACTAGAATGTTGGTCCAGTTGGAGATTACTTCTTTTATGAATGGGACGATGATTTCCTGGAGTAGAATAGCGCCACCCATGCTTGAAGATAAATAGTTATTGAGTTTCAATCATGACTCACTCACAGGATTACTCGAAAGTACGTCGATTTACCATGGTTGACCAATCCATTTCGAATGATTATCATTTGAGTCCGTTATTCAACGACATTCAACAAACATCGCATAGACATGAAGTACCCAAGTATCATGCGATGATTTGATCGGCTGTTAACTTCCCTTACACAAATCATTGATCTGACGTATCATAACATGTGACATCGGCGCTTTGGGAAAATGGTTTTAGGCAGACCTCTTTTCGCCCCGATGTACCTCTAAGGGCGCCACACATCCATGAATGATACAGTGGTGGTTTTCCCCAGCCCACCTTCGATCAGTTAAGTCTCGCGTTGTTTCACCACCCGATATGGGCCTCAACCGTTGATCCGTGTCACCCCAAGATCTACGGTCTGTTGAGTCCTATTACTTTCGTTTCCCTGTCGATTTAACTTTGTTCTCCAGATACGTTCCTGCCCATTGGTCTGATCCTTCTCTAAATTTATCTATCACTTTGCCAGGTCTTGAGATTTAGATTCTGGAAAATCGTTATGGTGACAATAGTATATACCGAATCACAAAGACCATTTAGAAGTGAATTTGTGGTTTTTGAATTATTTAGATAGAGTTACTTCCTGTTGTCACTTGTTGGCAGAACTATTGATTCTTTGTATCCATCTACATTTGATTTATAAACTTAAAATCCATGTGCATGCACATATGTTTTCATCCTTCTTCTCTAGAATGCATACTTTTGTCCATCAAACTGTGATATTCTATTTGTATACATATTGTTTCTCTCCATGATCTACCTTTCAATGGTTAAACTGATTTTTTAAGGAACCTTCTCTAATAACAATTGTTGGATTACTGAGAGGGGGGATGAATCAGTAATAGAGATTTTTAATTCTTTTAACCATAGTATGCTAGTGTTATTTATCTTTATGATCAATATAGAATTATCATCCAATAAGTGCAGATTAAATAAACCATGAACAAATGAATAATCATACCCATACGCAGTACACCAGTATTTTTTACATGGAAATCCAATGCGAGAGAAAACCACAGAATATTTTTTCTTATTTTTATTTAAGAATTGCATTCATTGGAAGCACCAACTTCCTTTGTTTTCTAGCTGCCACTCGAAGGAGGCTCAAACCCCCTATTTTCAGGCTACAACTCGAGGGAAGCTCTAAATCCTCAATTCTCTGGCTACAACCAGAAGGAGACTAAAACCCCCTATGTTCTCTGGATACAACCAGAAGGTGGCTACAACAACCTATCCTTTCCTATCAAACATCCCTGAAATATAAGTGTCAAATGTAGAAACTAAATATGTCATTGTCATAGCATGTTCTATCAAATCTGTCATTGTATACTCATCAACCAATATAATCTTATCACATATACCTCAAACACTATACAATAAGTATGTACCTCAAACAATGTGCTATAACCTCACTGCTATACAACCTCTATCTGTACCAATAACTTCAACAACATACCTCAACCAAAATCTCTCAAACATGAACCAATACTAAACTTTAGTAGATCTTCCTCAGATCAACTCTATAACAATCCCTAAACTTCCAAGAGGGTATCCAATAGATTTACAAGGAAAAACCTCAACCAGATTCATAAATTCAACACTACACATATGAAAACCATACCTTTTTTATTCTTATAGCATTATGTTGTCGCAATTTTGTTGTCTCGAATTTGCTGCCGCGATTTTTCTGTCATATTTTTTCTACCACGATTTTTCTTCCGTGATTTTCCTACCGCACTTTTCCTGCTGCACTTTTTCTACCATACTTTTTCTACTGCGATTTTTCTGCCGCACTTTTCCTGCCACACTTTTCCTGCCGCACTTCTTCTACCGCACTTTTATTTCCGCACTTTTCTCTATCAATAATACCTTCCCAAACAACCTTTCACAAAATAGATATTCAATGATATTCAATAGGTTCTAATGGGAGAGCCTTTCTCTCTTATTTATACTTCCATGTGGCTTCCTCAAGGGGTTACCTTCTAACCAACTTAATCCACTTTCCTTATTTTAGGGATAACCCACTTGTCCACTTCTAACTCACTTTTGTTCAAATAGTAAATTCTCCACTTCTAGTTGCAACTAAATTATATTTAATTATTTTCTTAGTGCAACAACTTAACCCGTGACTAACTCCTAGTTTCACCCACTTGACTAGTCAACTTCTTCTAGGAGATTCTAGAATTAAGTTGACTTCTTTGACCTTCTAGATAACTCATGAGGGTTCTCCACTTCCCCAAACCATAACTCGCTAACCATGAGGAGTTATGTGATGTTCTTCTTATCATTGCAAATGTCATGACATGTACTATCCATATAGAATAATCTTACCTGCAAATATATTAAACTTCATACCCTTTTACATCAATCAAATGGAAGTCCCTTAATCACACTGTTGGGGCTACCAAAAATTTATACTGGACTTGCTTCAAGGGTTGACATCAATGACAACCAACCCAATTAATCAACAACCTGGAACTTGGAGTCTTATCTTCAAGAATGAATGTTGTTGATTTTCTTTCGAGTCTCCTTCACTCAAGATGACAAGTATTATCTTCGACATGTCCCCTGTACTTAAGACAATATGCTTTCTTGACAGAAATCTGATTTAGAGAATATAATGTAAGAAAACTCTAAAATCTCAACCTTAATCAATCTAATACTTTGACTAAAGTTGGGATCTAAATTTAAATTTAAACAGAGGTTAATATGATAATCATAAATTCAATACATCAAAATACAACTAGATGTTCATAAGGTCACAATAATTCCATAACAATTAGAGGCATATGAAAACAATCAAACCTGGAGTGTGTTGTTCCTCTAAATGCATTGGACCTGAGATCCCTCTAGATCTATGATTATTGTTTGGAAACAAATATCCCTTCTCATGAAAATAACCTTAAGATAATTATATAGTTTAAACATATACAATTACATACCTCCGGCAATATCGATAGGTAGTGGCACCATCTAGCAACAACGGTAAGAAATGGAAAACCAAAAAATTTCAAGGTGCTTCAACTTGCAGTCTAGAGATAGATGGAGATGTGCTAGGGTAAGGAGAACTAGGATAACCTAAAATTAGTCCCAATACTTCATAGAAACTTTCACTACAACTGTTGCTAGCACTATAACTGGTGCTGCAACTGGCACTACAACTGGCATGAAGTAACTGACACTGGAAACCTAGGGTTTTTTGAGGAAACCCTAATATCTCAACTTTAAAAATTTCCATATATGAACCGAGGAAGATATGTGCCCTACTTAGGAGACCTTCTTAGTTATTTCATTAAGTGCTCAACGAGCTTAGCAATGGGGGAAATCAAGGATATTCCTTCCAGTGGTTATACTGTTACAAAGGAAACCTTTCTCTGAAACCATGTTAAAATTTTGGTATGCTCGTTTAACCATAGACAATGTCACATCATTGTCACCCAACCATAGGCACAAGGCCACCCCTGAGCACCCTAACCTTTACTTAGAATAATTCCAGAAAGCCTACTCCAGAACCAACAGATAAACCCTAGCTGTTAACTGCAGCAACAACTCAAGACAAGTAGAGAGCTCCTTCACCAAGGGTAGTGCACAAGAGAGAGAGTTTCCATATCCAAAAAACAAGTACCATATACAACTATGTTAGTTCCAGCTACACTACTCTCTCAAACTTGCACCATACTTAACAAGAATATCAACAAGAGTACCACCAAGAATTTCACCAAGAGAATCACCAAGATAATCACCAAGAATATCACTAAGAGAATCACAAAGAATATCACTTGATAGCGCTAGAGAGAGACCAAGACCAAGAGATGACCATACGCCCTTATTCCTCCTTGTAGTTGCAGTTGCAGCTGCAACTATGGATATCCACAAGAATTGTGCACTAACTGGGTATCCAAATGATCCATATGGATGTCAATGGCCTCCCACCTATTCCAACTGGCTCATTTTGGAAGTTTTCTAGTTTGGTAGTTTTTTCCTAGTTTCCAGGTCCCTGACTTCCGGTGTCGTTTTGAGGCCCTAAACAACGTTTTTAGGGCTCACGACATTCAAACTATAGAAGAAGTTTGATTCTGATGGCAAGATGAGTAGTCCTCGGATATACCTTTTGAACAGGCTATCATGTGCCTAAAATGAAGATCCTATGCAAAAGTTACGACCTTGGGAAGTTGATGTACTAACTTACCCAAATGGGGCTCACATGACTTTTGGCGCTTCATCTCCTAGGGTTAGGTTTTTGGATGTCTAGGTTTTCTGACATTCATGTTTATTGTAAAAATACTTTCAGAGCCTCATTGTAATCATGTTCTTGTGAATGAGCACAGTTGTCACATCTCTTCCCAGAGATAAGCTGCCACCATTCTAGAAAGCTCTTTTTCCACTGCATTTTACAGTTTCAGCTTATTTCCTTATTGAATAAAAACCAATTTTACTGTATATCTATTATTTTGTGTTAAGAATCCTTTAATAATAATATGTATTAATTTTGTTATTCTCATAAAATATGGATCAGTGGTATCAGAGCGGTTTTCTCCTTATCGTTCTTAATGCATGTCCCCAACGAGGTCAGGGTACAAAGAATTGGGTCTTGAGCTTGTTTCTCTTAAGGAAAAAATCTCTCGCATGCCTAAGCGACCTCTCATGGTAGGAGAAAACAAATACGATGGGAAAGGATATCCTTTCAAAATGTTGCTTGAGGAATCCCTCACGCAACAAAGGAATGAGATGATGGATATTTTTGTGCAAATCCTTCAATGACTACCAACAGGCGATGCATCTTCCTCAAACGGAGGCATCACCCCCATCGAGGTACAAATCAACTTCAATATTCCTATATTTGAAGGTCATATAGATGCATATGGTGCAGAAAAATGGTTGAATCTGCTAGAGGGGTATTTCTATGTCCATAACTTCTCGAATAGAGAAAAGATTACTTTTGCGCTCCTCAAAGTTGTTCCCCATGTCAAATATTGGTGGGAAACTTTTTGTGAGCAAAAGGAAACAAAGGAACCCTCATTATTTATAGTCATGATCACCTAGGATTCCTTCAGGGATGTTATTAAGGAACAATACTACCATGTTGGAAGTTATGATGACCTATACACAAAATGGACCACACTGCAGCAGGAAAGAGACCAAACAGTGCCCGAGTTCACAAATATATTCCATACCTTGCACACCAAGCTGGGTATCAAAGATTCTAAGAAACATATGGTGCTCAAGTATTACGATGGTATGCATAGATACATCTAGGTTCAAATGGAGTTTCTGGACATCTCATCCTTGGGCACGACCTACCAATATGTTGTCAAAATTGAGCAAAATCTCAAACAAAAGACGCGTAAATTTTGGGCCTGGGAACCCCTCACAGCAAAATCCAGGAAAGGGTGGTCCCAACCCGTAGAAAAAAGGATAGATCAAAGATGGACAACCTCTAAAAGAAAAATAAAGATACTGGGAAGTGGTGCGACTTCCATAAGAGCCCCTGGCATAACACTACTGATTGCCACTCAAAGTAGTCTCTGCTGGCTGAGGTGAAAGCCTCTGAATCAGATGTCGGTTCTAACTCTAAGTCGAAACCAGAAAGTGGGAGAAAGATAATTGACGCAGAACCTATTTCTACCATTTCTACCACTAAGCTCCAGCCCGGTGAACTAGATGAGCCAGAGGAAGGTGAGCACATTTTTCATTCATAGATGTGGGTGAAGGATGCCCCACTACACTTCATCATTGATAGTGGTAGCCAGAAGAACTTCATCTCAGTAGAGTTTATCAAGCGACTCGCCCTATCGACAATGTTGCACCCACATCCCTACACCATCGGATGGCTTCACCAAGGAAGTGACATCCGCGTTAGCCAACAATGCCTCATGTCATATGACATCAAGCCCTTCAAAGACGAGGTAGTTTTTGATGTTGTCCCTCTCAAATTTTGTAATGTTATTTTGGGAAAACCATATTTATGGAAATTTCATGTTGTATATGAGTCTAGGCCTCATAGTTTTATTATCGCTTTGAACAAGAAATCGTATAGGATACCTGAGGCAATCCCACCTAGTGTTATTTCCTTGATCTCTGCTAAGAAATGTAGGAAGGTCATCTCTCAGATGGGGAACTTTGACTTCTTCATGATTCACTCTCAGAATGAGTGAAAGATCGCAACCACATCCAGGGTCTCCACGATCGACCTCTCCACACAACATAAGCAAGTGGATATGGTTGTGGAAGAATACTCGTATATATTCTCCTCGCCTATCGGGGTACCTCTGCACTATCAGGTCAAGCACCCCATCAAAATGACCCTCAGCACACCGCTGCCCAATGGGCCAATCTACCGTCACTCTCTATTAGAGAATGAGGAGATCAAGCGACAGATCCAAGAACTGCTCCATAATGGGGCACATATGTCCCATCTAATCGGCTTGTGGGAGCCCAATAGTGTTGGTACAAAAGAAAAATGGAACATGAAAACTCTGCATTGATTACCAACCCTTGAATAAAATCACAATCAGAAACTGGTACCCGATTCCCTAAATCGACGACCTCCTTGATCATCTCATGGGAGGAAACTACTTCAATAAGATTGATCTGAAGTCTGGCTACCACCAGGTCCTGATAGAACATGTAAATGTATAGAAGACCACCTTCAAGTCAAAGAAAGGTCTTTTTGAATGGTTTGCCATGCCCATTGGTTTGAAAAATGCTCCAGCCACTTTCATGAGGATGATGGACGATATCCTATGAGAATTCACCAATACTTTTGTAGTGGTGTATCTGGATGACATCCTCATTTACAACAAGACTTGGGAAAAACACTTGCAACATATTCAATAGGTTCTACACACTCTGCGACAACACAAGTTATATGCCAACATGGAAAAATGATCCTTCAGCACGCACAAGGTCCATTACCTGGGATACATCATTGATAAGCATGGCGTACATGTGGATCCATTCAAGATCCAAGTCATTCGTGAGTGGCCAGCCCCAACCACACTCACTGAGCTTCAGATCTTCTTGGGCCTTGCCAATTTCTACTGCAGGTTCGTGTTGGGATTATCCCATATTGCATGGGCCCTCATCCAAGTAACCATGGGTGGTAGTAAGGAGAAATTTGTGTGGGGC
>SNQJ01S0056278.1:33417-44038 GCA_010110895.2 Picea sitchensis | reverse complement strand
GGTGAAGTTGGGGAGTGTTGGAGTTATAACCAGCGGGGGAGAAGTGAGATTGAATTGCAGGAAAGTGAATTCTTGACCAGGATTGTTATGGGATTATACATTTTCATTCATTGTATATGATGTAAGAGGTTCTGTTCACGATGTATATAAGAGGATACTCTGTTTGAAGAAACAGAGACTCGTATATGTAATCAATAAATTCTTTCATTGTTCAAGCTTATTCCATAAGCAAAATAAAAAAGGTTTGCTCGGTATTTTTATCATTACTTTTTAATTTTTTTCCTACATAATTTTATTTAGATAACCCGTGTTATCATAATAGCTCTTGTAACTCGTTTTTGGTAATTCTGGGCTTGGTGGCATTGTTTAGTGTACTAATGATTGTGAAAATAGTGAAAATAATGAATATGCCATTTTTCTTTGATCATTAATTTTTGTATTTTAAATTTAATCTTGTTTCTCATTTTTATTAGGCTTGCCATCATTTTTCAAAATCTTCTATTAACTTTTCAATTTTTTCTATGTTCTATTAATTTGTCCATTTTTTCTCTCTCCTAACTATTTTTTTCCTTTCTCAATATTATCAAGGTGGTGTATTAAGACATTAAATTCATCGTTGCATCAACTAAAATGAGTGTGTAATTATTCATTGCTAACCATCTTAGTGTAAGGTTTTTTGTTTGCAGAATCTATGCTTAAATATTTATATTTCTCTATATTCTACGTATATAAAGTAATGAAATCCATTATATATATATCACTTATCAAAAAGTTAAAAATGGGCGACCTTTCAAGAGATCCCTTGAAAAAAATGTATATATATATAACTGTTTATACACATAACTTATCAAAAGGTTAAAAATGGGGGTGCAATCTTTCAAGAGATCCTTTGAAAAAAATGAACAATTTATTAAAGGTTATACAGCGATTCAAAATTGGTAGTAGAAAAATCACATGGTAGTTTAAAAAGTCTGTTTTATGGATGAAGAATATTTGTGGTTGGACATATGGTATAATAGGTGACAAAAATTACCATATATAAGAGTTGAGTCATGAGGGTGTAGTTACGAGAATCAAAATATGAAATTTTATCAAAATGTTTAAAATCAATTCCATTAATTATAGACAAATTTCTATTAATAGATGATCTCAGTGTGAATAAATCGAGAAACAACAAAGATTGGATAGCAAATGGAGCACTTGGATAGACAAGATGCTTTGAGAAAACAATTGGTGTAGGGTCGACGGGTGCATCTATAGTGAATGAAATAATGGGTATTATAGTAGGGAAGACTAGTTTAGGATGGATAGTTGTAGCCACAATGGATGTAACACATGGGGCTATAGTAGGGAAAGGGAAGATAGGTGGTGTTGATGGGAATAATGGAAACGACCGTGGGGTTGGGAAGTGATAAATCCCCACAGGATATAAGATCGAACGAATTATCCTAAAAGGGTGGGAATGGAATCGCAAGTGTAGGGGTGGGGTGGCCAATGACTAAACCCACCTTGTAATGTAGGAAGTGTGGTGTAGGAAATGGATGGATGGGGAAAGGTGGTAGTGGTGAACTAAGAAAGAATGATGATGCCTTCATACAAATTAATAATATTTTGATTGGTACAAAAAAATGAATTTCAACTAAAATACGATAATAAATTTCACATTAAAACAAGAATTAACTGAACCTAGTCATGAACACAATCAACTTAGCAGGAATTATAAAATTGTTGTTTTGTAAATGTCTAGGTTATTTATGAGAAATCAATTATAATGTAGTCATGTTTCTATAGGTCTCCATTGAATATATTGAGCAACCATATCCACTTGGGGTCCACATATTTCTCCATTCCTAGGTATCATGTGTTCAGTTAATTCTTGTTTTAATGTGAAAATTATTATTCTATTTTAGTTGAAATTCATGTTTTCATACCAATCAAAATATTATAAATATGTATGCAGGCATAATCGTTCTTTCTCATTTAACCACTACCAACTTTCCTGATCCATCCATCACCTACACCATACTTCCTACATTACAAAGTGGGTCTAGTCATTGGCCACCCTGCCCCAACACTTGGGATTCCATTCTCTCCCCAATAGGTTACTTCACCTGATCATATATCCCATCGGAATTTATCAGTTCCCAACCCCACCACCATTTCCATTCTTCCCATTGCCACCACCTATTTTCCCTTTCCCTAATATAGCCCCATTTGTTGCATTCATTATGGTTGAAACTCTCCACACTACACTAGTTTTCCCTACTACAGTCCATATTGTTGCATTCACTATAGATGGACCTTTCAACCCTACACTAGTTTTTTCCTAAGAGCATCTTGTCTAGTTGAGTGATCCACTTGTTATCAAATATTTGTTGTTTTTCGAGTTATTCACACTGAGATCATATATTCATGAATTTTTATCTAGCATGAATGGAATTGATTTTAAGCATTTTCACAAAATTTCATGTTTTTATTCTTGTAACCACTACAAAGAGGCATCCCTCGGTGGACACAGTTGCTCAATATATTTAATAGATACCTATAGAAACACGACTACATTATAATTTATTTCTAATTAGAAACATTGTCAATTGTGTGGGCAGAAGTTCTGGACATCAAAAACCCCATAAATTCCATCTAATTCCTCAAATGGCTCCAAAAGGTTCCAAACCCCAATTTTCCAAACTGAGACCTGACACTAAGATTTGCCTGCAAGATGATTCCTCAAATTTATCCCACTCTAAAATCATCAAGATAGATGAAAATTAATATAATGATCCAATCATGAGCATACCTCCCCATTTAGGGAGGCTTTTGGTCCCCAAATATTTACAAATTAGGTGAAGAATTTTTTCCTCTACCTTCTCTGTAGAGTACCACTTTGTTTTTSCTAGAAGTTTTCCTTTCAACCCAACCTACCAAAGGTCATGTTTCCCATGTCTTGTAGTTTTCGACTTCTTTTGCAAGAATGTGTCCTTTTCCAACTCTTCTTGAGCATCTAGTGCTAAGTCCTCTATGGAAGGTAGGACCTTCTCCTCCTATTGATCCAACATGGAAGGATCATAGAGATTGAGATTATCCACATTCACTACTGATTAAATGCACTTGTATGGAGATATAATATGTCTGTAGGTGTTATATCCCACCTTCTCCAATATTTACAAAGGTCCATATGGTAGAGCCTTGATCTTCTTATCAAGACCGTGTAGTCCTTTCTTGTTCAATTGTAACTAAACTCTATCTCCCACTTTGAATGACTTCTTGTCTTTTTGTTGATCATGTCAATTATTTTGTTTTTTCTGTGGCTTCTTCAGCGTATCTTGTACTTGCAAATAGATTTTCATAATCTTTTAAAAAAAAAATCTTCTCTTAATTCATCTCCTATGAGGTCCTCCCTCACTCCTCCTTGTTATCCATATAGAACATCCAAGGGTGAAGGTGGAAAATATCCAAAGAAAGTTTCAAAAGGTGACTTACCAATACAGTGTGAACTACTCTATTATAAGAGTGTTATATGTAGATTATATTTTCATCCCAAATCTTCAAATTCTTATGATTGTAACCCCTTGGAAGTTGTACCAAATTCGTGTTTCCTAATTATTTCTACCCATATGTTTGTGGATGGATTTTTGTGGATATATTCAACTTTGTGTCTATCTTCTCCCACATTGTAGTCCAAAATGCACTGAGAAATATAGTACATCCATTTCTAATATATGTTCCTTGGTATCCCAAAGTGCACATAGACTTGGTCAAAGAACATGTTGGCTACTTCTTGTCTTGTAATAATATTTTTACAAGGCATTAGAATGCACATATTGTTGAACCCGTCAACTACCAAAATTGATAGCCATGTCCCTTCTTGGTTATTGGTAAACTTCCCACAAAATTCATGGAAATTATTTCCCAAGGTCGAGTGGGTATACTTAAGGGATGGTATAGACCTTTCTTTATGTTACTTGGCTTGATGTTACAAAAAATTATACATCCTCTAATACACCATGCTACATCTTATTGCATTATGGGCTAGTACATGTACCTCTGTAAGTTGGAAATTGTCTTTCCAACACCAAATGTCCTACAACATTGGAGGTATGAGCCTATCTAATAAGCTATAGTTGTTCAACTTTAGGCACATAGAGCTTGTCCAGCTTGTGAGTAATTCATTATGGAAATGATATTAAACCTTGTCATCGTGTTCTTCTAAATGAATTTTTCCTTGTAGCTACTGAAACACCTCGTTCAAGTCCTCATGTTTTTTGTATGTCTCTCTCAGACCTTTCCAACAATGAAAAGCATGCCTCAAACAGAGATCATATGACAAATTTATTCCTCCCACAAGTTGACCTACCTTATTGACCACCATGGTACTAGAGGATTCCATGTGAGGCCCGCCTTACTCAAATATATGGGGCTAGCCATGTGTGGATTTTCGAGAATATTCTAGAAGGTCCAAACCTTATCACTAATTGAGGGTTGAGAAAGTCAAAACCCTACCCCTAGATGGCTATTGGGATATGTTAAGTATCGAGTCTCTAAGATTAGAATGGGTTCCACTCTTTAGAATTGTATTTGTTTCATAGTTGAGCAAAGAACCTATGAGTTGTATTTTTTTGAGAGAATAACATAGGAGGCGAGATCATGTAGCAAGCATATAGGCCACAGTGTCAAAGGAAACTCCATAGAGAGTGCCTATTTCTTTGTACTTGCATTCGAAGAAAAGAGATCATAGCGACCTCATCTTCTAGCTAGGTTTTCTCTTGTATTGGGTTTCCCATGTTATAACTTGTGCTTATTTGTGGATGGTGTGCCATTATTTATTTATTTTCTCTATTTTTTTGTTTCAACTATTTCATACATTTAAGTAGAAAACCAGTAATTAAAGAATCAATTGACCTTCAATTGGAATATCTACAACAAAGAATTATTTAATCTATATATTTTTTGTCACTTTTTGGTTGTTCATTGGTCCTAAAATTATGACTATTTGACTAATTTTAGAATTCCATTGGTGTGTTTGTGTGTGTTCACTCCATAGGTAAAAATATTGATCTTAACCTAAATAAAAACCGATCCAAGTTCATAGTTCCACAACAACAAAAACCCTTTGCATACCCCTTTGAGATATTGTAAGGATTTGATACAAATTACTCAATTATGATATTAAGAAGATAATCATAATATTAAGATGTTGGCTCAAGAAAAAAAAATCATCATTGAAATATTTTCTTCAAAAATATGCATCTGTTCACAAAACCATAAGCTAATATCAATATTTTCTAGGCACAAAGAAAAATAGAAAATACATGCCATATGAAGCATATTAATTATTTGAAACAATGTAACATCATAAATACATGGGTGTGAGGAGACCTAGTGAAACATGTTGTAGCAATTGTTGCATCAAGTCTAGGTGTATTCCCATGTGAAGGGAGGTGTGTCATCTGTTAGGAGTTGTACATGCCAAAAAATCAAAGATAGTTATAGTTTAAAGTTATGTTTTCCAAATATTTATTAATTTCAAAATTAAATACATAAGAAATGAAAATATTAGAAAAATGTGTCATACTAACCTCATCCAAGAAACTATATTAAATAACATCCTCTATTGGGATATGACAAGTATTCCCACAATCAGAGAACCAATGTGAAACTAGTGCATTGAAACAAAAATATCCAGGTTGATTTGAAGACCCCTTACTTAGTGGTCTAACATCATCATATGATGGTTCTCAATGAGAAGATGCCATGAATGCATTATGTTGAACTAGACTACATGTGAGGGACAATATCACAATACTAGTGGCATGAATCCTATCTTTGAGATGAGGTGGCTCGACAAAGGGGGGTTAGGAATTTCCTAGGAGTGGGTGGCCCTCTTAATGGATTATTCTTGGTGCTTTCTCGATCATGAGAAAATCCAAGAACAACCCCTTGGAATTCTTGAATGCCAAAATAATTGACATGGAGACATAGATTAAACTCATCCCATAAATTCTGAATAAAATTCAAGAGAACCTCAATGATATTGCAAGGACGTTTATCAATTACCATAAGCCATCAATACATCAAATTGTCTCCCCATGTTGGGAATTTGTATTATTCCATGCAAATATACCTCTTTCTTGGATCAGACGATTGGTTAGTTTTAGTATAAATTATATTTCTTATTAAATGAAAATCACTTTTATTTTATTTATTTAATTTTAAACTTTAATTTAATTTTATTACATTTAAGATTTACATTTTTAATTAAATTTGGTTAATCGGATGGTTCTCTTTTTACCCGATGATCCACCTTAGAAACCCCACCTATTCATAAGAGGTTTCTCAACAACATACTAGTTCCACATGGCATGTCTATAAATTTAGATGTGCCTCATTCTGCACAGCTACTTAGGTTCTTCTTTGTCCTTGTCAAAATCTTAAAATCCATGCATGCACACAAGCTAGTGAGCTTGATATGTCAGCGTAATCCAGACTCAAAGGTCAGACTTCCTACGACCAACAAAATTATAATGTCTTCTTTAACCTTGTCAACATTTGCCATCTTAAAATTCATGCACATGACATAGTGGGCTTGGGAGGTCAGCGTAATCCAAACTGTCATAGAGGTCAGACTTCCTACGACCAAGGATGAGAGTTGCGACTCCACCCTTAATCTTTATCATCTTCCTTAAATCAATATTCTTAAATCAATCTTCTCGACTACAAACTTCAAGGTTTTTAAGCATCCAAATTAGAAGTTGTCAAAACGGAAGATGAGGAACGAACCCGTCCACTGCCTCATTGAGAAGATTTGGTGTTTTGGGACCGGAGTACCATCTTCGTAGAGGGAGGAAGACCGAGGGAGACTTGAAGAGAATTCATTCATTGCTTCTTCCTTCAACTATATCCAACTTTTGGCAGTGACAAACCTGAAAAATATTAAGCGCAGACAGAATTGATGAAACACACTACACTATTGATGTGTATTCTATTAATATGAACATGTATAGTTACACAATATGGTTACAAGAAGTTACGAAGTTACCAACTCCTGTAACGGTAAACTAACTAACTAACTAGTTAAGGATGTAATTAGGTATTTTCCTTAACACTCCCCCTTAATTACATCCAGGAAAAAATATCACTATCATCAGTGTCCAATGCAATAATTCCTATCACCAGTGTCCAATGTAATAATTCTTATCACCACCGTCCAATGAAATAATGCAATGGACTTCACACTCCCCCTTAAACAAAACTTGGTCCTGACTTAGATTAATATCTCACATTTCCCCTGTTAATCGAAGATTCAAATTCTCTGAAACAATCATCAAGTTAACACTTGGTCCTAACTCTGAGATTAATATCTCACATTTCCCCTGTTAATCGAAGATTCAAATTCTCTGATACAATCATCAAGTTAACACTTGGTCCTAACTCTGAGATTAATATCTCACATTTCCCTTGTTAATCGAAGATTCAAATTCTTTGATACAATCATCAAGTTAACATACGAATAAACACCCTTGTATCTACCAAAGTGGACTTCATACCACATTCCTTTACCAAAGTTATGAGTAGACACCCTTGTATCTATCAAAGTGGACTTCATACCACATTCCTTTACCAAAGTGGAATTCATACCACAATCCTTTATCAAAGTGGACTTAATACCACATTCCTTCTGGCGAACGCCTCAAGCTGCTCGAAACTAGGGATAGTTGTGATGTATCATGGCCAGCGCTTCATGCTGCTTGAAACCAAGGATACATGCTACATGATCACATACATACCTATGTAGGCCTAATTCAATCAGGGCTTACTGAACATGGGGAACAAATCTTGCATATAGCAAAGCTCACAACTTCTTCCAAATGTGACCAAAATACTTAGACCAAAAAACTTACTAGAGTGTCTATTGGGGTGTCGGGTACAACCAAACATGCACCCCTCAAATTACAACAATTCATTTCTTATCTATTTGTTGATGAATTAAAAAACAAAAATTTAGTTATATTTTGTTGCATGTCTCTGCCCATCTTTCTTCTTTGCGACTTTCTTCATGCATTTTTTACTGCTCAATAATGCGGAAATGTTGTCCATAAAATGGATTTTTTTTCTCTTCAATAATGGAAGAGGCAATAATTTTTTCTTGTAGCCCTCGATCTTCTGTCTTGCAAACTATTCACTCCATGGCGACTCTTCTTCATTGGAATTTGCTTCTTTGATTCACTGGCTCTCTACTGGCCTAACTGGAATCTGCTTCTTCTGTTCACTGAAGTTGCTTCACTCTTTGCAAATTTCTTAATATAAGAATCATCACCATGTGTTTTCCTCTTGAATTTACCTGTCTTGGATTTGCATATTCTAACAAGCATTCGTATTGAGTTAGCTAAGCTCAATACTTTTTTACATTTCAAATTCCAAGACATGTAAAAATTAAATTCTCATAAACCCTTCACCAACATATTTTCATTTTTTCAGATTTTAGATTGTTTTTATACAACCTCTTTTAGATTCAATATAAAACATTTCATTTATCCTCTTTTTAAATAATGCTTAAGGTAATGCTTATGGTTCTCAAGATTCCGACGCTATCCTTGATCCGCTATTTTCTGTTGCGGATGCCCTCTCTCTTTGAATTTTAATAAAGTACAAATCACACTTGCTCAACCTTTACGTCAACAAACAACTCTACCTCCATGACCACATCTTTCTTAGGCCACTCAATCTTTCATCTTCTCAAACCATCTAAAACGAAGTTTTCTCCAGATAGAATTGGCTATACAATATAATAGTCGTCGTACTTCCTCCTTATAATGATTTCCAATCATTTTTAATGTATCGTCTGGGATTTACAATGATCCACGTGCAACCATTTTTCATAGAAAAACATAAATAAATGAAAATTTGGAGCTTTACCAAATCGTTCCAAGTTTTGGGGTCCGGTGGATGACTTCTCGGTGACAACCTCCGATGGCCGGATCCACAACACCAGCCGTGAAGAATTCGATCGCCACTCGACTGGATTTGGCTTTCTCTATGCATTTTCCTCAACGCATGAACTCTCGATGGTATACTTTGACTGCATGAAATTCCAATCGAATTTTTTTAATATTTTGCGTCGAACAACACCTGCTTCATATCTTTTGCATGTTCAGGAAGGATATTCTTCACTTACTTACCTTCCTCTACTATATAGTAGTAGCATTAGTTTCAAAATCGAATCCTCTTCTCTCAAACAGAGATACTTTCATAATAATAACCCTGGGTCTCTGGGCCTTCCAGTGATGGAATGAGGCCCAGACCCATTGTGATACCATGAAAAGTTTAAGTCACTCTGATACCATGAAAATATTAAGCAGCGACAAATTTGAGCAACACACTAAACAAACTATTCCCAGTCATTTTGAGAATTTCATCCAAATCCACTTCAAACATCACATTTACATGTGACACTCTCCATCCATCTATGGTATGACCTTAGAGACTCGTCAACTTTATGACTCCACGCAATTTTACAGATTGTGGATTTATATCAAATTGTGGATCTTATAACTCCACACCAAGAGCAACCCAAAAAATTCTCACGACCTCCCTGAAATAATAAGGAATCTTTAAATAATAAAGACTTTTTTTTTAAATAATCGAGAGCACATATTTTTATTCATATTATAAAATTTAAAATTAAAAACTTCTTGCTTGGCTTCCTCACCGATTAATATATGTTAAAACAAAGATTAATTAACCTGTAATGTTTATTAGTATGGCGGTAGGAAGACATCTAGAAGCAGAATTAAATGTGGTAGTTGGCAAAGACGACAGACTGCAGAAAAATATCAATAAACTTCTAGAAGTCGTCGGAAGCTCTGGAGGCTTCGAGACAATCCTGCAGCTTGTAATTTTTCTATAAATTCATATCTATCTAACCTATTCAGCATTGGTCTTAGTTTCAACACAGTTGTGTATACGTTTCCCTTCTCTCTATTGTTTTAATTTCGTGTTCTTTTCTTCCTACTCTCTTCATGGTATCAGAGCATCGTTGATATTGGTCTATCCACTGAGTGTTGTCAAGTGGATTTTTGTCTACTGCTAGGCTCAAATCGAATTGCTGTGTGTGCTCCCTACTGGAGGTGTTGTCAAATTTGATGTCTGCTACCAGATTCAAATAAAAAAAAACCCGATTGCAGAAGTCGTCTAGTGCAAAAGCCGAAAAACGGGATATGTTGAAGGAGGTCGCATTGGTGAAGGAGACCACGTTGGGGTGAGGAAGCCACCACAAGGAGGGTGAGATTTATTCTTAAATTACAAAAGTTTAATGAAGTTTTTGGGTTAACCATTTCGGTTTTGGAGTTCTGGGAGTCTTTTTTTTTTTTTTTTTAAATAGCAGGAAAGGATATTTTCAGTGGTGTTATTGTTTGTGCTATTGTGAAGAAGGGATGATTTATGTGTGTGGGATATTGTGTGAAGGGATAATTTCTGTGTGTGAGTATTTTTTCATTGATAAAATGGCCATTAACATGGGTATAATTCCAGAAATTAAGTTAAATGGGAAAAATTATAATGATTGGGTGCATAAAATAGAGCCATTTTTAACAATGAGGAAGCAATATGATTTGGTTAGTGGGAA
>SNQJ01S0056277.1:75879-87838 GCA_010110895.2 Picea sitchensis | reverse complement strand
TGGTGACAACATGTCTCACCTTATTATCCTCATCGAAATCTTCATAGTCGAAATATTTGTCCATGGATCTTATCCAATCCAGCAGCTCTTCAACATCCAAATTTCCTTCATACATTGGGATGTCTATATTTTCTCTAGCTCCCAATTTAACAATTTCTCTCAGCAAGCATTCTTCATAAACATTTTCCCCTGTATCTTCTTCAACTTCTATTTCTTCACTTTCTACCTCACTAATGTCCCCAACATCATATGCTCTCCTCTGCGTTGCCTCCATTGCCTATAATCTTTCACAAAGCTCTCTCATTTATTTTTCTACAATGTGATTAGCTATAGGAGGCTCCACATGTCTCCTCAGTGGAATTGTGTTGACTGTTTCCCACACAGAGAGTACAAATTCGAGCTCTTTTTCTCTACCCAAAGATAATTTCAGGCTCTGATACCACTTGATGCAGACCCCCCTACTCTCCCTCGGGGCTGCACGACCTCCCGGTCTAGGATATTAATCTCCTCGAGCTGGATTAGTGCCTTGAGGACTAGTTGTACCCAAACCGAATTAAACACATGCCCTCCTATCCTTAGGTGCAGGTCCTATGGAACCCACTGGCCCTTTTCTTTAACGATTTTATGATCTTGAAATTTCGGGTGCTAGCTCCTTTCTGTTAGCCCTTCTCCACATGCGACCATGAGCTATGACCTGGGGCTCAATCCCCTTAAGAACTTCAGACTTCGGGCTTCAGGAGATCTGGCCACTCCAACACACAATACCCATAGAGTGTCGAATTATGAATCCAATCGGACGACCATATTCTCCCGACAATCATTGCTTGATACTCCACTTCGCAAATTCGGGCTTCAGAGATCTTCGAAGCAGCACACCTCCAATCCATGGGAGTGCCTACTCACCGGGATGCAGGATCCCCTGCTGCATGTCCACCTTCAAGGACGGTCCTGATGGCCTCGCAACTTCAGGCTTCGTGATTCCTTATGCATCCACTCTCCAGTTCCTTTGAAGCCCTTATGCTCCAGAGCACAGGATCTCGTGGCACCTGTCGCTTTGGCTTGGATGACCCATATCTACTTTGGTTCCAAGCTCTTTGAGAATCCTTCACCCTTCTGCACCTAATTTTTCTCAGATTACTCTCCTTTTGAACGACACTATCTAGTGTCGTGTGTTCCCTAGAAATCGACGGTCCTTAAGCTCTTCAGGACTTCGGTGAATTCCTCACTCCTGTGTGCACACAAAGACTTAAATATCGTGCACTTTTCCTAGATCCAATGATCCTGAATGATCTCACTCCCTCCTAGACGGATCTTGAAGGATAACTTGTGAAACCTTCAAATTTTCATTCCCTTTGAATATTTCTCTCGCTATCTCTCTTGAGATTTATTTCTTGAACCCTTTGACTCCTTAGAGGGTTACTCCAACACTTAGGCGAACTTCAAATTTCTGTACTCCTTGCAAGATATCCTTACGCAAGACTTAGCTTCTTGCAGGAGACTGTGCACACCTTGTAGTATTCCATTTGCACTCCTTTCTAATGGAAGTTGCATGCTATCTCTTATGATCTTCTGAGTAGAAACAGACTCCGTCAATGCACTCCTTGCAGACTATATGCACACTTTGCATGAACTCAATGAAGAGAAACGATTAGAAACTTATTTCAATACTTCACAGTATCATATGCTCAATAACATAACTCATTCATTCATGAAAACATAAAATAACAGGGAATTGTAAATAGTAGAAACACCATACATTGGATCAATTTTCCTCTATTATATTCATTCAAATGTAAATGGCTACAACTATGAAAAGAAACAATTAAAATTCAGCTGTCTCCTAACAAATTTCCACTATCCTCCATGTTAAACAACCTCATTTGGGTGTACAATATTCCTACTTATCCCAGAGGGCTCCTAGGGTTCCCCACGACTACTTCTATCTCGAGAGAGAAAAAAAAACTACCACTTAAGTTACATTAAATTAAAGTTTAGGAGTGAAACTCCCAGATCCTTGTGATCATTCAGCTCCCAAGTGTTTTGATCTTCTTCAGTTTTCAATCGGTTCAAAAAAATGATTTGCAAGAAACGCCAGCGTTAAGATTCTGAATTGATTCAAAGGCGCACTAAGGCGCTGAGTTGTCTCTCCACGTGTCCTTGTTGACGATGCTCCTGCATAAAAAATTCTTCAAATAAGAAACATAGAGGGAAAGTTTTGCAAGGATGGGAAAAGGTTGGATAAGTAACCTTGTATGATTAATTGTGATATGTTATATTTAATAATTCCATTTCATAGTTTTGGACAAAATTTTGAATTCTATGTTCAAATATTCAATTACAATATAATTTACTTGCAATTACACTTTTAATAAAACCAAATTGTGATATGTTTTGAGATGTATTTTTTTTTAAAATTAACTGTGTATATTTTATGATATAGCATTATACATATAACAATACACCAATTAATCCAAGATTGTTGGGATGACATTTTAAATTTAACAATGTATATTTTAATATATTTTTTCTAATAATATTGTAAATTTAACAATATATATTGTATTGTAGTTGTTCTTTTTCTACAACTCATGTCATCAATTAAAAATAACTAGAGAACTATAAAAACTGAAGGAATAAGCTATTTATTTGTTTGGCAAATAGACTTAACTTAAAACTTGTTTTCATGTACTTTGTAGCACAAATCCATCTAGCCGCTTACATGGGAAGCCAATGTCTGAACAACCACACAGGATTGAAGGGATGATACTCAAATATGTCCAAAACCATACATATGTTCTTAAGAATGTAATCTTGGAGACTTCTTTGTAACCATGTAAAAAAATTAATGAATATAAGTGAGAACAAAGTTTATTTTGATTCCATTGTATTTGTTGTATTATATCTAAAAATTTCAAGAAGCATTATGACTAAGTATACAAATATACACATGATTCAATGTATTTTCCAAACTATAAGCAATCATCATCATATTTCACAGTTTTATTTCACAGTTTTGAAAAAACATTACATAAGAAGACAATGCATTAAGTATAATCAAGATAATAATATTAACATCTTTGGAAAAAGTTACATACAAAGAAAATGCATAAAGTATAATCATGATTTTTATATTAATAAAATAGACTTGTAATCATGATTCGTATTAAAAAAAAATAGAGTTATAATCATTACACTCAAAATAATAATGCGTTAATGTGTAACCATTAGAAATGAACAACAATTTACAAATTTGATTTATTTAAAAAAAAACAATCGTCATAAATTATATTAGCAAACAAAAAATAAATAACACATAGCTCTAGTTTGCTTCAATGAATTCTTTGTTCACGTTCTCAATTACAGGAAAGTTTATTTACACTTAATTGTTTGAGAAAATGAAATATCGTAGATCATGCTATGTCTTCTCGTTGCCGCAAAAATAGGGAAAATATAAAAGAGAAAGTTAGGAATCGAAAAAGCGTGAAACACTAGGGTAAGGTACAACTTCATATGATTGAAGAGAAGATACCAATGGAATCCAGAATGTAATATTGTTGGAATCCATGCACCTATGCTTCACAATGTATTCTGTAATTGGATAATTCTGTGTAACAATGTAAAACACATTTCAAGAAAATAGAAGTCATAACAAATTTCACTTAAATTTGCAGCTGACTTATTATAATTGTTTAAGAAACAATGCAAGGAAACCAAAAAATATTGGTTCAAATCAAAACACACCCATCACAACCTTCTAACTATGGAGTGGGGCTCATGTATGAGAGAACAACATATCAAAACAATGACTAACAACTTGTTGCCTATGAACCATTGTTGCACTAAAATGGGTCAAAATGGAGAAACGTTAAAAAGAAAAAAACATGCCTAGTAGTTTGTTTGCTAATTTGTGGGATGAAGAAATGGTAATGTAAAGATAATAAAGACGCCCAATTTTCATTATCCTCTCTAAACAACCTTATAGTATTGAGGTAAGCAGGATTGAGTGGTGTCCAAATTGTATTTCATCTTGTGGTGCTAAAAATGTTTTTTAAAACCTATTCTGGGCTAGGGAACACGTGTCAGAGTTATCTTTACAATAGATATGCTTCAATTCAAAGCTCAAACTGGGAATCCAGTTCTCAAAATCTACCATGGAACCTCTTCAGCGTGGATTCATTTACTCTGCACTTACCCTTCGCCTACAAAACATACAATGCATGTTGTGAAATGAAACGATTATCCCTTGAATGCAATGCTAATATATCAATTCTGAAGGAAAATAAAGTACATGACTTGCTACTTTATTGCAAAGGAGCTTTGAATGTCCAAGGGAAACAATGTGGGTGATCCTAAGATAGAGAGCATGTTAGAGCCCAAAAATGAGGGCTTTCTAATGAGCAACATTGCTTCCCAATGTGAAGCAAATATTGACATATGTGTTAAACCTCCAAATAATGTCATAGATGTCTATGTGTTGAAATTCCAAATATGCACTGAAATTACACTATT
Organism: Picea sitchensis; assembly: GCA_010110895.2. Classification (NCBI taxonomy): domain Eukaryota; kingdom Viridiplantae; phylum Streptophyta; class Pinopsida; order Pinales; family Pinaceae; genus Picea; species Picea sitchensis. Next base: position 83,329 of record SNQJ01S0056277.1, on the reverse strand, counting down.
CAGTAGGGATATCACCACTACAGTGACACTTGTTTCTTCCAAAATATGTCCATCATAAAGATCAAGTAAAATGAAATGATTTTAGTAACATAAGCATATAACCAATAACATAATAGTGAGTAAATATAATCATATAACCATTAACATAATAATAGTGAGTAAATATAAACCCATTCTTCCATATGACATGTCACCTTATCCACTTATGGCTTATCCATTGTCCACTCAAACCATGAACTAAATCAATAGGATAGTAATATGCATGTGCATCATAACAACATATTAAACAACAATGACATTGTCATGAGNAATAACATAATAATAGTGAGTAGATATAAACCCATTCTTCCATATGACATGTCACCTTATCCACTTATGGATTATCCATTGTCCACTCAAACCATGAACTAAATCAATAGGATAGTAATATGCATGTGCATCATAACAACATATTAAACAACAATGACATTGTCATGAGATATTATAACCAACAATATATAGATAGATAGATAGATAGATAGATAGATAGATAAGGCTTAGGGGCCAATATATACAACAAAACAACCTCACTACATGCACACCTATGCCACCTTTCAAAACTAAAATTCCAATCACAATCTTAGCTATCAAAAGAAACATGAAAGTCCATGTTACGAGGAAAATCTCTCTATGGTATGGGGTAAACCACAATGGATGGAATGACATGTAGAAATCAACTCTAATCCCAAGTATGCTATATAAATGAAAGGATAAAAAGACAAGGCCACGATCCTGCCTCGTTTAGACATTTGATGAAGACCATTGTTGAGCACGCAACTCAAAGCTTTATACCTACAACTTGTCCTCAACAACCAAGATATGCAAGCATATGGTGACAATATATAGTGTTAGCATATAGATTAGAATAATCCATTAACATACATGACAAATGCGCCCATGGAATAATAATTTGAATATTTTCAAGATATCAATTGGACGATAAAAGAGTCTTTCTATTAAAATAATCAACAAAAGTATATAGGTGTCAAACTTGTATAACGAAACATATCGAAACCGAGAAACTAAGTCCCTCCAGCTGGGCCTCCACCACTTCAATCATCCACCAAAGGAAAGATCATATAAAGGAGACAATGAGGTTCTACATCATAAAGAATGAAGATCTTGGGGGTTGAACAAGGGGTTCATACTTTCAAGGACAAAGTGATGTAGACTCAATATGAAGTGAAATTTCTCCAGAGTGTCTTTTCTCTCAAAGTTGAATTGTTCTATTTTTTTCTCAAGTCTTGGATATGGCTCAATTTAGAGCCTTCAAATGGAACTAAAGGGTCAAGTCGGAGCGTTTCTAGTATATGGAAGGTCAAGGATCATGTATCTCATGACATGGCATGGAAACCCGACATAATTTTTAATTTTGATCATGAAACCTGATGTACGCAAGTTTTAGTGGAGCAACCTGCGTATACGCTTGTTGTCTAACTAATAGGGAACATATATGTGGAAAAATGTGTTTTTTTGGCTCTAGAAGGTACAAAAGGGGACTTCAAGTCTGCATAGGGAAATGGAAAGGCCATCCAAGAAAGTTGCATGGGATCAGACAAAATTTGTTGTAACAGATGCCCCTATTAAGTTGAAAGTGGTAGTTACTCATGAGAATATTACAATCCATAATGAATTTGTACACATGGATGCCAATCTGAATTACACTACAGATTCATGTGGAAATATATCAAATAGTTGCTCATGGCCATGAATGGGCAATACAAAGTTCCATAGGTTGTCATAGCCACAAACAAGGCATAGTGGAATCAAGTCTCAAAATCAATCTGAAGATATATGTATACAATGGAGTACAATATGATCTCCCATGATCATTGAAGTCATATAGGTACTGGTCCAATGAAAGACAACAACATAATAGGAATTTTTCTACTATAAGGTAAAGGTATTCTACATTATCCATCGAAGGTGCAAGTATACATCATGTGAATAGAGGAGTTGAGGTCGAACAAAATTAAACCTCATTTGATTATTGGTCATTAAGTTATACCATTAACAAACACAACACAACCTACCGATAATGAAAGTAGGTATCAAGGAACTGAGTACATTCTACAAGTGTGAATAAGGGTGTTGAGGTCGAACACTTGAAGAATCCATCTATTAGGAGACATTGATGTATTCCCAATTGTCAATGGTGGGAGAACCTGCCACTGATGAATGCAAGCCTCTATGTACTCATAAGACTCGAGGTCTCATTTCTAGAATAGATGAGCTAAATTCAATGGAAGGAGACCCGATGAAAGGAGAGCATTAGGGCATCTCTCATCATTCAGCACAAGGTACAAAGCAATATCTTGATGATTAGGAGGAGATTATATGAATACGATGATCACAAACCAATGGCCATGTGCATCTCTCGTATGCATTAGATGCAAGTAGTGCACAAAAGAGACCCTCTGAATAGAATCCAATAAGAAAAATTGTTGACAATGGAGAGGAAACCACTAATAAGGCTAATGGAATCCAAGATACTTCATGAATCCCAATGCATTAATAGATTTCTTGCCACTGAACACAAGGGAAACCCCCCAATCAACGACCAATGAGGAGATGTCAATTGTTGGGTTCAAGGTTACCTACCCATAATGAAAGTAGGATCGGTGTGCATGGTAGGACTACAAGCTCATGTGACTTTGACATACATTGAGGGTATGGCTAACATGCAAAGTCAAGTGTTCTAAGAAATGCTTGACATAGGATTATAGACATCCTTTGAAAAAGAGCATGATACATATGGATAACTCAGGAAACATAGACTTGATGATAAAAATTTGTGATGTAGGAGGCATCAACAAACTCTCCATAGGGACTAGAAGAATAACTAGTTGAAGGAGTAAACTCTAAGTAACGGGCTCAGCTTCTTAAGGTCATGCTAAACCCAAAATTTGGATGACAGTGGACTCAAAATTTTGTGCTTTGTTCAAAGGAGACACAACTGTTGTCGATATGAAATAATATTCTTTTCACGCTCGTCTTTTTTTGTTTTTTTATAGGCAAAGAAATGCTATGATACGGGAGAGGAAACGAGTGTCGCGAGTAAGTAACTAGCTCAAAATAGTGGAACATACCTATGCTCAATGCAAAGAAGTGTATGTGGGGCATGGACACTCGGAGGGATGTTTCCTCTTAGGGTACATGGTGTCAAGTTGCAAAGGACATAAAAAAGGCCATGCTTGGCCAGTGATGCAAATTTTTGAGGTAAGAGGCTTATAACGAGAAAGCGAGAATCGACAATAGGCTCAATCTGCAAGTAATATGATGGAATGTGATTATAACTTAACTCCAAAGAATTTCCTTTTTTCATAGATTTAGTCCCCTAGGCCCAAACAAAGTATAAAATAATACCCATGAGAACTCTTCTAGCCAATGGTGACTAGACTATTCATTTTTCGTAAGTATTCTACTTGGTATGAAAAAGGGTTAAAATTGCACCAAATAGACCTCCTTTCAAATCCATTTAACGAGTGTGAAAGAGACAAGTTCACTCAGTAATATTTTTGTTTTTTTAGAGAGTCAGAAAAGAGCTTAACCAAGACTTAGAGGGAGTTCCATAGGTAATGGTTAGAATGCTTGTGAGTAAGAATATGGGGTTCAAACATAATGTCATATCAGAACTAGAAGGAACTCTAAGTCCTATGGAATAACTTTTGCATGAGCACCAAATAGAACAAATGTTATAACTAGGGAACCCATGCTTGGTAAGCCTCTACCACTTAATAAAAACACTTCTAGTATCAGTAGGAAGGTTATTTGTCACTAATAAATGGGTTTGTACCTAGGGTGTATGGATCATGGTCATATGATGATGCAAGAGTGAAAAATGGAGTGACAACCTATCCTATATGTTGGTGAAAGAATATACCTTCCAAAGGCATGAACGAGCGGTATGACGCTGGAAACCACAAAACATCCTGGACAAAACCACCAAAAACCAACTCCTTTCCACTGCCCTATTAGTCCACAAGGTCAAAAATTAGCACAAACTATATGAATTGGGTAAAACAATTCTACTAATAGTAAAAATAGATCATTTTACCATACCATTTGAGTTTTTGCACCAACATAGTGCATTTTAGGCCATTTTTCCTACGATCTTCAAGTGTTGAATGTTGGAGCTATGATCAATGGAATCATCAACCATCTGGACAAAGTAAGTGCCCATCCCCTCTACTTCAATTTCAATGGTTTAAATTTCAATTTTAGGCCCCATTGTTTTAGTATTAGAGGGTGTAATATCGAAATTAGGGCGTACGTGGGTGACATTTCATCGGGTCACATATACGACCTCATATAACCAGACAAAGAGAATCCTACCCACGTATATGTAACCCTATATGTGTCTATTACCAATCTAGCCCATGTACAAGCCTGTGAACACATTTTTGAAAGGTTTTAACTCAAAAAGTAGCTTTTCCTTTGCAGAATGGTGATTTAATGGAGGGAGAGGGAGCATCAAGAGATAGATGCAACAGTGAGAAGGGATGTAGGGGTCCAACAAGCTTTAAAAATATGTGGCCTTTATAAATTTTTGGCTCTCAAGGGATTGAGGGCTCAAGTGAGGTTACTCCAGTTGCTATTAAACTCTTTGGATCCAAAGACAGATTACTTCAACCTTGATGGGAAACCATTGAGCATTGAAGTGGATGATATACATTTTATCACAGGATTATCTCATCGGGGTGAGGTAGTGAATCTCAAGGCCCGAGGGGATGGGGCTGGTATGACTGGAGGAGTACATTTCCACCCACTATGTGGCAGGCACAGATAAAGTAGGGAGCCAAATCCTAATCAGGGTGATCGAGAACCTGAGTTTAAATATCGTCGTGCTTGTACTTCATGAATTTCAGGGTTGGGCTCATTGCACCATGAATCAAGGCCACTCATGTATTATGCAGTGGATTTTTTAAGACCTATTGTTTATGACTGGTGTACCTCACTGCTAGCTAACATGAAGAGCCAGTTGACAAATTGCAAACAAGGGAAAAAGATAAATTTCAGATTTCCGTCAATTATTTGTAGTTTTTTCTTTGAACGGGTTCCATGCTTGAGCCCTAGAGTAGAGATTACTCCACATGGAAAGCATGATCCATCCATGTCATGGTGGATCAATGTGATGAGGTGGCTAGGAGGTGGTAGGGCTCCAACCCCCTACTATGATGAGTTCTTTTTCGGGTGGCATCAATAGGTCATAGCCATTGACGACTACCCTTATGGTGGGATCGACTACAAAGGGGATTCGGATATGCATTTTCCACCAGGTTCCGCCTACGGTGATATTGGTAATAAATTTTCTTATATATTTCATTTTTTTGTGTTTTTCAATAAAAATAAAAAAACGAAATATTTGTTTATGGTATCAAGTATTAACAATTGCTTTGTTACGCAGATGTAGGTCTACGATAGCCATGGGGATTCCCATAACATCGGTGGAGGATCTGAGGGGATGAGCATGTGGAAGGAGATGCGAAGAGAGTGTTTCAGGAACCTATCTCAATTGAAGCACATGATTCCTATGGTTCAAGTGGAGGATCTTCTAAAGGTTATGCAACGATAGGTGGTGGGTGTACCCCATGTGTGGATGTGACTCTTTCGACGTCTCGCAAAATTTGTAGTGTGTTATCATGATACACATCTAGAACCACATGCGTAGATTCCATGGTCATATTATATACCAGCCATATATTTATTTTGAGGGTGTGAGCCCCATTTGCACTATGACACCATATTTTTTGAAGGAATGAAATATTAAAAAAATTGGTCTTCAGCTTTACTTATATATGTCACAATGTGAATATGCATGAATGTTATGAGAAAAATCTCTCTATGGATAGGGTAAACCGCAACAGATGGAAATGACTGTAGAAATCAACTCTCTTCTCAAGTATGCTATGAAAACAAATATGCTAGCAAGATAAGATAAAAGGCCTACCTTGTCCAGACATTCGATGAAATCCACTGTTGAGCACTTGACCCAAAGCAATATACCTGCATCTAGTTCTCAACAACCAAGAAAAGAAAGCATATGGTGATATCATATAATGTTAGCACATTCAATAGCATAATCCATTAATAAAAATGAAAAATACGCCCATGGAATAATAATTCAATATATTTGCAAGATATCAATTGGATGGGAAAAGAGTATTTCTATTAATATATGATTAGCAAAAGTGAAAATATTACAGACTTGCATGTCGTCATGGTTCAGAACCGAGAAACTAAGTTCATTCTAGTTGGGCCTCCACCACTTCAATCCTCCACCAAAGGAAATCTCATAAGAGAGAAACAATGACGTTCTCAATCAATAAGGGAAGAGCTTGGGGGATGAACACTATGTTCAGACTTAAAGGACAAAGGGATGTAGACTCAATATGAAGTAAATAATTCCTCTAGAGTAAATTTTCTCTCAAAGTTGAATTCTTTCTCCTCCTTCCATAGCTCAGAATTGTCCCATTTATAACCTTCAAAATGGAATTGAAGGGTGGCCAAGTCAGAACATTTCCATTATATGGAAGACCAAGGATCATAGATCTCTTGTCATGACATGGAAAACTGACATTAATTTTCATTTTTTGGCACAAAACTCGATGTACGCGGGCTATAGTGGAGAAGACTGTGCATACGCATGTTGTATAATGTGCAAGATGCGTACATGTGGAAAAATATTTATTTTTGGCTCTGGATTTTACAAACAAGGATGATAAGTCTGCATGGGGAAATGGAAAAAGGCCTTCTGGGAAAGGTTGCATAGGGTGAGGAAATGTAGAAATTTTGATACAAATTAATGTATTCCTGCGATTCTCCTGATCTAACAATTTTCACCACTTGTTAAATATAGAATCGCTTCTACTATTACTTGTGTGGAAGCAATTAAACCACGATCACAACCACAATGCACAAAGTGAAATATCAATAACACACAACACAGAAGTTTTACCGGGAAAGTGTAAAGCTAAAAACCCCACTATCATATATTATGTATATCATGAATCATGAAACAATCTCATACAAAACTCGAATCCAAGAGCTCTCAGTACAATACAATCGTCTCACACTGTCATACACAAATTACAAATACCTATGCCAATTTTTGTGTCCAGACAGCCTGCCTCCTCTGCACAATCTCTGCAATCTGAATTCTCACAATGAATCGAATGAATACAATTGCCTCATTTGTACATGCTCATAAGCATATTCACTGCATGTGTGAACAAATCACAACTGATAGCCAAACTATCCCTTTCACATGTTATCTCAACTGGATCTCCATTGGAACTGACATGCATGTAGTTAACCGTGGCGAATCTTCAGTTGCATGTGAGTTCACTGATTAACTGAACTCTCACTAGTGCATGTTTAGTTACAACTAGTACAACTGATATTAACTCAC
>SNQJ01S0056277.1:44018-69826 GCA_010110895.2 Picea sitchensis | reverse complement strand
GACTTTAGGTGACTCAGACACAAGGGGAGTTTCAACATCCTCTTCTAAAATATCCTCAGAGATGGCCATAAAAATATTTTGTTCCTTACACTTGTGGCCCGGGAAATATTTGTCATCACAATTATAACAAAGGCCTTTGAGTTGGCGTTAAGCCATTTCAGCCCTGGTCAATTTTTGGATCTTTAATGGGGCAGAGGGAGTAGTGGGATGTACGGGTTTAGGGCGATGGATAAAGGAGGGTTTTCATTTTTGAGAGGATACAACCTGTTGTGCTTCTTCAGCTCTTTTAGTAGCCTCCACCCAACTTGAGGGTTGATCCATGAGGACATGGGCCCGAATCTCATCCTTGAGGCCACTGATAAAACACTCTCAAAAGAAAGCATCAGTCATGCCCTCTATTCGAAAATTCAGGTGCTCAAAGGCAACTATGAAGTCTTCTATTGTTCTTGATTGTTTCAACTTTGTCAAATGGCCCAAATGGTTGGTGTCCGTGTCAAAGCGTTCATAAAGCTTAGTCACAAATTGGGTCCAAGCAATATACCCTTGACGGGAAGTTTTTCTCCATTGCCACCATTGCCAGCGTTCTTGATATAGATGGAGAACACCATACCAGAGTTTGGCCAAGTCATCTATAAATCCATATAAAGAGGAATAATGTTCCATTTGGGTTACCCAACCAGTGGGATCCAAGCCATCAAATTTGGTCACATCCACCTGCGAAAGGCGTAGGTCACGTTGAAAGTGATGGGGATGAAAGGTATGGGAATGGGAGGAATGTTCACTTTCAGTCTTTGGAGGTGTGTTAGAGAAAGGGTCATCTATAGGGATCTTCAGTTTGGTGCAGAGTGATGAAAAGACAGATTCAAGCTGGGTGGTCAGTTCTTGTTTGACTTCCTCCATTGAGGATCGCATGGTTGTATTTATGGTCGTATTGATGGATGTATCGATGGAGGAAACAGTAGCACTGAGTTGTTTCACTTCTTTTTGGGTCTCAAGGAAACCAGATTGCAAGGTGTTGAAGCCAGCTTCTAGGTCTTGGCTACGGGTATGGGCCATGAGGATGGGTGAACTGAAAAGGGGCGGGCGGGGTCAAAACTTTTGCCGAAAAATGATATGGATGAATGTGATAAGGGTGAAGAGATGAATCCAATGGAATAGATCTTGTCTGTTTTAATTTTTTTATGTTTCAAACAGTAGTACTCAGACCAATATCTCAGGGCACTAGCTAAGGAGGATAGACCGTACCCTTATCTATACTACCCGACTACCCAGGTACTAGAGAGTATCTTCCTAAGTTTTGTTCTCGGTGGCACTATAGCAGTCAGGCGGCCGATCGGTTTATCTAAAGAGGGCTTCAGGAAATCTAGGTTGATCCGTACACAGGTGTTGTCTGATGCTCTACCACTCAAAGGGGTACCAACAGGGGTTACAAGGGTGGCCAACAGATGTGCGCTTAAGGACCACTTGTATTTCCTGCATGTATGAATCCCTCAATTACGTGTTTATGAGCATAACAACAGATCATTGTGGCTTAAAGACGTCGGAATACATCTCTACCCTGGAAAAAAATTCCCACGATTTCTGCCAAGGAAAGTGCTCTGATACCACCTATAATATACCAGATATAAAAAGTATGCAGAACAGAAATAAAATGCTAGAAATGGCAGAATAACAGTAATATAACCATCATAATCTCCACAATAACACAGAAATGATATAAGAATAACAACAGAAATAGCACTTTGATTCAGAAAGCAATGTTCACGGGCCTCTTTGAGGGGGAAACCTCCAGTCGAGCAACGCTCTGTTACAATAATATCCAAGCTAGGGTTTTCATACCCTCGACCCTTATTTATACTAAATATGTCTATCAAGAGAAGCATCTAGAAGAAGATCCTTCTAGAAGTGGAAGATTCTATTAGGTCTTCTTACATCCGCCTTATTCTATTTTATTGAAAGGCCTTATTAATATTGACCTTTATTACATCTGAATATATTTATCTACCTATGTGCGGGTTAGGACCCTAACAACATCAGATACATGATTAGAACTTCTAGGTATGTGATTATAAGTAAGAAAATCAAAATATCATTCCAAAATTCGTACCCATAGGAATCATCAGAGTAGAGTATGGTCTCACACATGGTAACTTTCATTTAATTGACATACGACTAACTACAATTTTAGGAGAACCTCTAAAGATCGAAAACCATGTGAAATGGCATCACTTAATAGTTCTATAATGATGCTCTACTCAGCCACATTATTCATTAATGCCTCTATACGAATGTCATCTGAAGACACGAGATGGCCCTTGGGTGAGTAAATGACCCAAGCAACAGAAGCCACGTTTCACATATGATGACCGGCACCATCTGTGAATCCTAAATAAACTGAAGATTCCGTGGACATCTTCCAACCAAGGGAAAAATTGATAAACAAGATGATGACACAAAGGAAAATATGTATATACACTAAGATACACTATTATACAAAAGTTCGCACCCAATATTTGAGGGCTTAAGCGTATACCTTTTAAGCTAGAGCCCATTTCTAGGCTTAGCCGGCATATTACTTTCATAATCTTCCAATTCATAGACTCCTTTCTATAATACATGTCACACAATATAAGGATCATGCCACATGGGGTTGAACTTGCATGCCCCTAACATTTCTTTGGCTTGGTCATACAGGAGAACCAATTCACCCTCATCATATTGTCAAGGACAAGCAGACCTATCATACTGAACCTTAACACATAATTTATTCACTTCGATATCCATAGAATCATCTCAGTGTTTCTCATCGAGACACTCTAGGTGTACAAGGCATTCTTCAAAATTGGATGTGTCAGGTAGGAGCTCAATTTCCAACTTGAGGGAAGAGATTTTGCATTCAATTAGAAGAATTGACTCCACACCATGAACTAACTGAAAAGTAGAAAAATTGGTGGAAGTCTTTACCAAGGTTCGATATTCCCAAAGTGCAGGGTAAAGCATCAAATGCCAATCATATTTACTATGGATGACAATTTTTTGCAAGATGGTCTTGAGAGATTTATTCACCGCCTCTACTTGTCCATTTTATTGGGGATAGTAAGGGGAATAATGGTCATGCTTAAACCCCAGTTTTGATGCTAACTCTTTCATCATTTCATTATAAAAGTGATTTCCATGATCAATGATAATCTCTCTTGGGATTCTAAACCAGGCTATAATTTGGTTGAATACAAAGAATGTTGTAGTCTTTACCATCGGATTTAATGGTAGGCATGGCATGTTCCCATTTAGTGAAGTAATCCATGGCCACAATGATATGCTAATTCCCCCCAACTTAAGATGGGTTACAATCCATAAAACATACCCCCCACTTGGTGAAGGGACCGATGGTGACAACTGAGGGAAGAGGGGCTGGGTGCGAGCGCATTTTTCGATCGAACACCTAGAAAGGGTGACATTTCTTGACCACTTCAACATAATCTTTAAAAATTGAAAGCCAAAATAACCGGCTCGAAATAGTTTTTGGGTTGTCGCAAGCCTGGATAAATGACCACCACAAGCCCCACTATGACATTCATTGAGAACAGACTCAGCCTCCTCGTGACTCACGCAACAACGTAAAATATTATCTACTCCTAGATGATACAAAGTGTCGTCGATGATAAGGTAGTTTTTATCATGATGACGTATATGTCATCGATCGTCTCTCGATAGATGTTGGGATAGATTCAAGGTTTGAAGGTAAATTAGCATGTCTCCATACCAAGGGTCTAAAGATAAGATAAGGAAGATATTTTGATCTGTGAATGAATCATCATGAAAAATGTCCTCATCTAGTCGAAGGAAGTCTGATATCAACATGGAAAAAACTAGTGATTTCTTATACTTCACCAAAGAAAAATCGATATCAAATTATTGCAAAATAAAAATCCACTTATTGTATTTCCCCCCTATGATACACCTAGTGAGGACGCATTGAAATGGATTGACATCTGCAACTACATTAGCTTTACAAAGTGATATGTAATGTTGTAATATTTGAATTGCATGTACGACGACCAAGGTTAGTTTCTAGAGGCTTTAGCAGAGGTGTCAATACCACATATTTTATGAGAGCATCGAAAGATTTGTGGGCTTTCTCATCCCATATAAATGGAGTATCCTTCTCAAAAAGATGCATGAAACCCTTAGTTAAATTGGCATAGTTCACTATGAACCGATGCAGGAATTTAGCCTTCCCCTATAAACCTTGAAGTTTTCAAATGTTGCACGGGGGAGGAAATCAAAGTATTGCCTCAACCTTCATAGGGTCTACCATGATCCCATGCTCAGATACTAAGAATCCTAAAAGATGGATAGAACTAATGCATAAGATGCACATTTGAGGGTTCAACCAAATGCGATAGTAATGGAATCTCTCAAATACTAATCGAAGGTGAGTAGATTGATCTACTCTCTTGCAAGAGTGAGCAACACGATCATCTAGGTAAGCTTCGACAATATTCTTGAGATCATGAAAAGAAAAGGTCATGGCACGTTGGCAGGTTTCTCCATCTTTTTTAAGGACAAAAGGAATTTTTCGGTATGAAAAAGTACCCCAAGTATAAATAAGTGTCATATTTTGCTCATCCTTAGGTTTTATTTGAATTTGATTATACCCTGAAAAATCCATCCATAAAATAAAATACTTCGCTTCCCACGCACTTGTCAAGAATCTGGTCAATGAAAGGAGTTGGGAAATTATCTTTAGGACAAGCCTTGTTCAGGTTGCGAAAATACATACATACGCGGATGGTTCCTTATTTTTTATTCACAGGAATGGGGTTGGACACCCATTCAGTCAAGGGAACTAGATAGATGAAACCGTCATTAAGTATATTCTCTGCCTTTTCCTTAATAGCAAGGGACTTCTTAGGATTAATATCTCTAAGAGATTGTCAAACAGGTCTAGCATTGGGATAGGTATTAATCTCATGTTCGAAAATTTTGGGGTCGATCCCTTACATCTATTCATATGGCCAAGTGAATACATCATGAAATTCTTTGAAGAGATCAATGTAGATCTGAATTTCTTTAGGAAAACCATATGCACTGATATATACATTCTCAATTTTTCTAAGAATTCGAGAGATGTCGATCATGATGGTAGGAGAAATATTTTTCATGTTTCCTTCGGCATAAATACCATGTGTATCTAATGAAACCACAGTGTAACCAACCATCTCACTCAAGGTAGATCAAAAGTCATCATGTTCAATCCTAAAAGGATTTGGGAGGAAATAGGAGCAATGATGCATATCATCCCAAGGCCTATCAGGACCATACATGGCCTCTAAGATGGCTTCATACGAGGGTAAAGTATCGTCAATGAAATCATGTGAACAAGAATATTGCACGGCCCATACATGATCTATAACAAGATCTTCCTCGTCCACCTGCGAGGAGAAAGGATCCAGGTTAGCAGTAGCATCAAGAATATATTAATACGTAATTTTTTCCGCTGACAGTGTCATTTCCATCTCAATGTGCGACTGACATTCGTATGACATAGTGGGGGAATTTAGGTTCCAAGTGTCGTTGAAATATGAAGTATGGAAAGGAATGGACCCCATCGATGAAGAAGACTCAATGGAAATGGAATGAATGTGATGAATTGGTGCCACAAAATCAAAGCTACCCATGAGAGAGGAATGCATTTTGACACCAACATCCTTTGTTGCCTACTGAGAATTGTCGATCACAGGGACCGAAGGTCCAACTAATGCATTAGTACTAGCGTGCACAAAGTACAATTGATCAATTGTCATTATTTTCCCTTCGTGAGGAAAACATAAAGTGCATAAAATGGACGACACGATTATTGTCATGGCATAAGTACAATTAAGCGCTAGTAGTAAATTATATTTGAGGGGTGCATAAACCACCTCGACATCAACCTCCACTGTCTTTCCACCTAACTAGACCAAAAAAGTGGGAAGAATTCCATGGGATCAAAACAAACACCCATCAAAAGCATTCAACATAGTCATAGATTGGGATAGAGTCAGAGAGCCAATGGCTTTCCAACAGGTTAGCGGCATAACACATGTCCCATCAAATTCATCAATTATAGTGCACTTGATGGTAATTTTTTTGTACTCCACATGGATTTGAAAGGCCAGGTGGTAAGGTAAGTGAGGCCTATTATCTGTGACTTCAAATTTAATAACCTTTGAGCCACATGGGTATATATATCCTAAAGTAGATAACAAGGAATTCCTCTTTGAAGGACACATCTAGAGCACCTCCAAAGCTAACATCACACAAGGGGTTTGACCCAGATCTTCGATAATCGAATAGTTATGGGTAGCTCTAGCATTAGGATTGTGGGCAAAGAGCTTTAGTACTCCTTTCAGAATACAAGGAAGAGGTTCTTGATTTTCAATCTGCATGGGTGTTTTCGAAGGAGGAGGAAACTTTGGACCTACAACAATCCATGAAGAATCATAATCATGAGATCGAGTGGCTACATCAATCTGAGACTTGACCATATTGACACACAGATGGACATCTTCATGTTCTGAGGGGTTTTGACTCATGTTCGATGCATTTCCAGTGTTGGAGGCCCTCGAGGCCATGTGTTGATTATGTGGAAACATATTTTTCATCACAGTGGATGGTTGTTATAAGAGCCTCAAGGATTCCTCGATTTTGGGGCATAGGTGGGTAAGGTGATCATCTTTACAAAGTTTACAAAGAAACTTCACCGTCCGTTTTTCTTTCTTTCCCTCACCAACATTATTATTCGATCTATCATTGTTAGTTTCGTCCTTGGATTTTTTATTATTTTTCCCACCCTTACGATTATTACCTCGTCCTTTCCTTCTATTCCCTCCTAGTTGTTGGTTACCATTTGGGTTATCTGACAACTGTACAAAATTCACATCAAGCGACTGAGTGGAAGTGGAGGATGAACTTGAGGCATGTCATGCTACATGATGGCTTAGAGACAAATATTTCAACTGGTTCGTCACCAAATCTGTATAATTAGCATTTGTGAAGCCTATGATGCCATCGGCATGAGGCCCAAGATTTTGTCTAGGGTCATAGTTTGACCATGACGCATCGAGAAGAATTCCATTTAACATCCCAGATTTGGCATAAATGAGGTCCAATTGTTGGGCTTTGAAAATAACTTCTTCCTCATATGTTACTCCAGATGTAGAGACATCCTTTGAAATATAAGGCAACAAGGACTTAAGGAACTACTCGAATACAAACTTTGGAGGAAAGTAGGCTTTAATCAACCTCTTTCGTCTATGCCACAGTTGGATATGGTCTGAGATATGTGTGGCTTTATCTTGGCAGAGGGATGAAAAGAGTTCTATGTTGGCATCGTAATGAAATGACAATTGGAAGTGGTTGAGAAAGACAAAAACCATTTGATTAAATTTTAAGTATGTTCCCCCCTGTATTTCAATGTACCACTTCACGATACCCCCGTGAGGGTGTGTTGAAATAGGCTCAAACAAATATAATCGTCATTCAAGGAGTTAGATGAGCACCAAAGATGAAAAGTAGTGACATGATCACCCAGATCCTCGCCAGTATTGCCTTCGAATTTTGGAATGTTCGAAGGAATATCGGTGGGGAAGGAGGGCCATAATGGATCGTGACACATAGGCTCATTCAATAATTTTGAAAATATGGTAGATTAAGCGTGGCTAGAAAAGGAAGTTGGGGTTGTGGCATATGAGCCCATGTTCCCAGGAAAGATTGGGATGGATGGATTGCAGACCATCCAGGGTTATGGTATATTCCATGGCCTTTTTCAATAGGATAATATCCTCTTCCAAAATGATTCATAACAGGTTGTATAGGCACCATACCTGTGGAATTGACATTATGAGGGTTATATACATTGCCCCCAGCCAAAGGGACTCCGGGCTAGGGGTTTCCCGTAGTTTGAAACTGACTCCCTCTGAATGGAACTCTGAAGGATAGAGGGGGATTTTCCATAATAAATGTGTTTTTCAGAATTGGCATGGAGGAAGAGGGAATAAATGATGGAATATAGGAAGTAACTTGTCCAACCGGCTAAGCACTCCATTCAAGAGAATTGAGACTAGGATTAGGCCCAGAAGAAAAAGGAGGCCAACGTCCAACTATAGGATCCTTCTAGGGAATACAACCACCACCAAAAAAGAGAGGAGCATATAGAGAGCCATGCCACTAGGATTCGCATTATCCGCTAGAATGGAGGATGAGATTTGCAGCATCATGTTGGGAATACCAAAAGAAAATGGATTAGAGATTGAAGGTATTGACTGAGAATTGTAACATGGCGTACCAAAAAGAGATCTGAAAGGGTTCATTCTTATGGGTTGAGTAGAACCCACAGGTTGGGTAGCAGTAGAGGCGAGGATCTCCAGCACCCCAACCATCAAGGATAAAGGAGTTAAAGGGATCCCACTAATCACATAAGATATAGGAGTTGAAGGACTCCCTGTGACATTAAGGGTTTAAATCAGTACTCATAATTGGATGATCACAAGTCTGGGAGGTGGAGATATATGTACCACGTTATTAACTTTATTCCTTTTAGAAGGGAACTTCGACAAAGGATCAAGATGTTGTGCTAACTTCAAAAAATGGTGAGACCTGCGAGGAGGATATTCTTTCTCCACGATGACTCAAGATGCGATATATAAAACCAAATCCTATGGCCAACTAATAGTTAGAGAGAACACAAAGATAAAGCAACAAGGCCAATGCACACAAACAGGATATAGTGGCTGAAAAAGGGGCCTCCCTCACTAGAGAAGGTATGTCTCTCCCAAGAGGGGCCTCAGACTCCCTTCAAAATATTGGAGGTATCATAATCAGTTATAAGGGCCCTCATGGGCTTAACAGTGCAGTCGGTCAGATCCCCCTGGAGAGGTAATCCTCCATAAAGGTTGTGTGTTGTCCAACCCTTATCTGACTCAAGGTTCCTACATAATAACCGCTGCAAGTAACCTATGTGGCTACCTATGTCAAGCAAATAGAGTCACCACAATATAACCAATGCGCAAGCGAACAATCATAAGTCTGGTCCATCGTATGGGCAGGGTAACAAAGCCCAAAATCTTGAAAGGATTGCCTCTCACGGAGGTAAAGGTACTATAAATACCCCTAAATACGAATATAACCTCAGAAATATCTCTGGCGCTAAGAAGGTATTAGAGATCTATATATGCAACCAACTTCGCGTGACCTTGTGGTTAACTCCGGTGTGAGTGGAGCCTCCTGACGTCACTAATTACACAATGGGTTTCACCACTCTCTAGTGAGACACATATTTTTAGTTTAATAGCCTTGGAGAATTTTACTAATAAAATCCTATTCCAAGGCCCTATGTCCTATACTTGTTTGTGTACACTTAAAAATAAAATTGTTTCTAATCAATTTTAATTAATCATCATTAATTTTAATGGATTTTTCTTACTCAAGAGGCGTGGTCGTGAAATTGATGGTATTACGAATGAGCATATAAAAGAAACAAATATAACACTGATAAGTACTAATATTGAATTTCAAAGAGATGGTATGATTCTGAATGCAACTTTTCCAATGCAATCTCTACAATTTCAATAAAACACAATCTCTCCACATGTGTCAAAATCAATGCAAAGTAATCAAAAGAGAAAATTTCATAATGAAAAATGAGAAAATGTTTTTGTATTTTTGATATAAAGAAAAGAAAATGTAAGGAATGAATAGGAGCTTCACATACAGACCCTACTGCAAGAAAAAAGAGACAAGTCAAGCAGGATACTGAGAAGCAAACACTCAGGCCAATGTGCAAGGACAACCAATGAAAAAGATGATAAGAAAGAATATCACCCAAAAATTCAACAATAAGAAGGCTTCCTATCACTCTGTAATCACTTAATAGTCAGGACAGAAACCTAATAAGACTCATAAACCAACCAAACTCACCCAACAAACACCAAACTCAGTCAGTAAGACTAAAGAGTTGATGTACGCAATAGTTTGAGAAAAACTAGCGTATGTACGCACCCTAAAGGAGGACATATCGTGTATGTATGTTCCTGTCAAGGGAAAAACCACGTATACCTAGTAAAACATTGCCAAGGAAAGGGTTAAGCCAAGAAATTCAGATGAAAAATAAAATTAGGTTGTCAAGCAATCATGCAATAAGGAAAATCAGGCTAACAAAGAGAAAATCAAGGAGAAAAACACTCCAAACCCCAAAAAATAATGTCATTCCCCACTATGGTCATCATTTCTATTACGAGGATAATCTCTCTATGGTATGGGGTAAACCATAATAGATGTAATGACACCTAAAAATCAACTCTAATCCCAAGTATTCTATATAAATCAAATCCTAACAAGACAAGGCCAAGATCCTACCTCATCTGGACATTTTAGGAATACCATCGTCAAGCACACAAATCAAAGATTTATACCTTCAACTTGTACTCAAAAACCAATATACGCAAGAATATGGTCACAATAAATAGTGTTAGCATATATATTAGCATAATCCATTAACATACATGACAAATACTCCCATGGAATATGATGGGTATTCTATATGCACTAAATCCCTCAATTAAATTGTCAACCCGGGGTAAGCAAACTTAGATTTGCACCACTATATGTTTTGTTGGCACAGGGGCAGACCCAAGGTTCAACGCTTCAACAATGCACCAACAAAACCCTAACTATCCTCCCTTTCGACAACACCTACGAAGCAGATGAAGTCTCACCCGAGGTAGATGCAGGGGGGTTGTAGGACTCAGGTGTCTACAACCAAGATGTGACACAGATCTGTGATTACAACACTTAACATAGCACTTAGACAACAATATGAATTATATTATGAGTCTCATTAACATCGCATATGTAACCCTTATTACAGATCAACGCAGTAACAATCAAGATCAAGCACTTAAAACCACTTAGCACATAGCATTTGCTTAGATCTAGTATTAATTTATCTTTAATACCATTAAGAACTAAGAAAAAATATCAGATGCATTCATTATAAATAATGGAAATAGTACTAAGAATAATCCACATCACACAAAGCACAACAAGACACAGGATATATGTGGTTCACCCCATTGTGGGGCTACATCCACCAACTTCTTATTATTTATTAGTCTTTAATCTTCTTACATTCATATGCTCCTGTGCACAAATCCACAGAGCCAAACTCCGTAAAAGATAGGAGATCTGTGCATTGCACACCAGATCCTCCTTCCCAAAATCAGGTCAAGGCATAGAGTCAACTTCTCAATAGCAGAGAGCCTTAATTTACACATCCAGATCGCACAAAGAAACTTACAACCTTTTGTACTGAGCCAACCTTAAAATATTATGCACATAGCCAAAAACTACTTCTTACATCGCTTAGCTACTTATTTATACATTTATAAGAAGGCCTAAACATGGGTAAACCCATGGGCCGTCATCCCATAACTTGTTACATAAACCCTAGTAAACCCTTTGCTGGGTCAAGAAGCTCAAAAAATGAGTGAGATCCTGTGATCTCCACTCCGCCTGGGCGCTCCATCTTTGTCCAGCCTGTCGAAGTCCCAAAAATGTTCAAACATGACCAATACTTTCTCAAAACTTGGTCAAGGGCCAACAAGCCCCCAACACTCACATGTGACTCATCCTGAGTCACTTAGATCTGGGCAACACTCCTTCAAAGGCCTCGAGCTTAGCTCAAGCTGCCTCAACTTGTCGATTCACCAAAGCCTCCTACTCAGGGAACTCATGAATCAGTTTCTCTATAACAGGCCCTTCCAAGCACTGTTCCACTGTCGTAACCACTTGGTCTAGTTGTGAGCCTTGTCCTTCAATCTCTTCAAAAATCGTGCAGGATTCATCCTACACCGGTTGTAATATATGTGTAACTTCCATGATTCTGCTCTGGATGGTAGTAATCTGTTGTTGGACTCTACGCTTCTCCTGTGATCTCTTCATTCGCTCAACCGTAGTTAGTAGCTTCATCTGCGCTTGCACGGTGGATGCCTGCTACTGCGCCTCCTAGAGTTGTGCTTCTAGTTTCCTTAGCTCTGGATCTTCTATGAGGTGTTCATAGGTCTAAGCACTTCGATCACTCAATTTCTTATGTTCTAAGTCGAGGGTCCTGATCCTTCCAACTGTNACTCCGTTATCCATTCTTGAAGCTGCTGAATGGATTCGGTGAGCTTCCCTACTTGCATCTCAACTGACTTTGGTTCCTCCTATGCAAATCCTGGCATAGAGCGAAGTTCTTTAGTCACCACTGCTTTGACCGCAATCTGATATGCGAGCAGCTAGTATTTTCCTTCCTATTCTCCACATTGTTCTTCTCGAACATCGACTGAATTTCATCTTTCTCCTTCTCGTAGGCAGTTACACAGGACTGCACAACTCAAATTTTCTCCATGACCTCCTCCTTTTCTTTCTTCAATGCTTTTGTAGCCTGTTCCTTTTCTTCTTGGACTTGTTGAATTCAAGCCTCTGTTGCATTTGATAATATTCATAATTGGGTGGGCTTGTCCCCCAATTATACAATTTTTGACAAAGAAGGTGCAGTAGGTACTGCACAGCTCGAATGGATGGCATGTTGTATCTCTTTTAGCTCCTTCTTTATTCTTTCATACGGTGTCTCCTTCTTTGCTCCATATCGTTGCAAGATCTTCTGAAGCATCCTCCATGGCTACGATGATTACATCGACATCATCTTCTATGAGCATGGACTTCATCTTAGTCTTATTGGTGCACGTATTCTTTCTTGCCGATGGTTTCTACGGAGAAACCTTCCTTTTCTTTGATGTTTTGGCCTCTGTAAGGGGATCCTTCGGTGGTGTAACTTTGCCTTTTCCTTTATTTTATCCTTCTTCCCCTCCTCTTTCTTGATTTACTTTGTCCCCTCCTCCTACAAGTGATTCAGGACCATTGTCTTCTGAGGTAGTTTCCTCCTCATCGGTCTCTATGTTTTGGACTTCCTCCTTTTTCTTATTTTTCTTTGAGTTGCTCTGCTCAACATGCTCAACCCAGGTGACCAAGGGGCTTCGAATGATTTCGGGGTCGGAGAGTTTTGCATTGTCAACTGGTACAAGGAAATATGTTAGCCACTCTTTGGTGATATCCTCCATATCTTCGTCGGTTAATTTATAAAATTACTGCAACTCCTCCTTTCTTTCATCCCTACGCATAGTGATATAAATAAAGTGTCGATTTTCGTGGAACTTCGCTAGTGGCTTGTACTAGTGAAATGTGTTTGATGTCATTCATGGAAATGCCTCAATAGCATGCTTCAACTGTTGGTAGTAGGAATGGAATACATTGTTCAACTGCCACTACTTCGACATGTCATTCTTGTACCACAAGGTGGAGAATCTCACGGTAAATGGCTCTGATGGCTCAACTTCTAGAAATGTTGCTCCTTCCCACATCTGCCAAGCAACAAATGCGATCAATACCAACAACCAACTGAAATGGAATTCGTAGCCTAGGTACTGTGCTTAACGACAGTCCTTCTCGATCTCGTTGATGAGGTAACTCGCCCAATTCATTTGCATCCCCTCCATGCACTTTCCTGCGAGGACCACTATGACTCTTGTGACCTATGTGGGATGGTTCTTTATGATGAGCTTGTCATTTCTATCCATTTTGGGGCATCATTCTAACGGTAGGGGTGCCTCCAATGGTCATATCGCTTGGTCATGGAGAAGTCCCATTCTGCGTGGTTCTGTTGTTCCAGCGAGGTTCAAGGCCTACAAGGTTTCCTCCTGTGAAGTCTTCTCTAGTACTTCTTGTAGTTTTTCTAATTTGGCTTTCTTCTTGCTAAGATTTATTTCCTTCTTTATTGTGATATGAGTATCTGGATTCCTCTTTCCATTCTTATTATTATCTTTTCCTGGTGGGGGGACTTCGCACTGCTGATGTGCTCTTACAGACTCTGAGGTTAATCTCCCTTATCTTACTATTTTCGAGGTGGCTATACTTCTTTCTTGCATGGACATGTTCTTCAATCCTTCCTGTGTTCTTTCAACTTTGACAACTAATTCTCTGGCCCTCTGTTTTTGCGACTTATCCTCTTATTCTTCTTTTAGTCGCTCTATTTTTCTGGTTATGAAGTCCCTTTGTTCTTTCTTTTTCTACTCTGTAGCTTCCTCCTCTGATTTCCTTCTGATATAATCCTTCTCAATCCAAGTCTTACCTAATAAAAGTGGAAAAGGGGCGTTGTCCTCAACAAAACTAATAACTTCAAAGTCCTCTTCTATCGATGTTTCATGAGAAATCATAGGTATATTAGCAACTCCTCCACATAGGATTATCATCTTTCCTTTAAACAAGCCTATCCTTCCCAATGAAGGTATCATAGCATGATTTCCCAAAATTTCCCAAGTGCTTTCTGGCATAAGGAAAAGATGTGAAATGATCTTACTCAAGCATTTTCAAATTCTTCTTGGCTAAAGAAAAATAGACGGTAATATCACCCTATGTTTATAGCCAACAAAAATAACATCCAAACTCACAAGTATTAATTACAAGTGCTTAGGCTAGTCTTTTATCAACAAAAAGCTTGTTGGAAATCTACTTTTTATGTAATTTTCTGGACATATCAGTTGTTGAAATAAATGTAAAGATAGAAGAAAAGTCACCTAGATAATAATCAAGATAGATGAGACATAAAGAAATCCTTTATTCCGTTCAAATTACCAAAGAGTCATTTTCTTTACAAAATCTCATGCATAAATTTTGGACCAAAGTCAAACTTAGATGTCCCCAATGGAACATACAAAAGGACCTCTGAAAGAAAACCAAAACTAAACTCTAAAATCCGGATCATCTTGCCACATATTGTTTCCCACTCGACTCTACACAATAGCCTTTTTCAGTCATGAAAACTAATTCACAAACATACAAATCTACACAGACTACCAAAGATAGATCAACACCTCGAAATAACAAGTGTCTGAATGATGTGATTCAGCCCTAAATATTGTTGTCTACAATAATACCCTGCTATCATAAAAGAGAATTGGGCTTGTGATGAATAGATGAATGAATGAAACTGAACTATCTCAACATAAACTCAAAGATAAAACCTTAGTATGCTTATGCTTCTATCCTCCTCTTGTTCCTCCCTTTCCCTTTCTTTTAAACAAATTAGAATTGGTTGAAGTAGTTGAACCAACTTATTAGTTAAGTTACTTAAAAGATTCAACTAACTTTAGTTAGGGGGAAGAGTAATAATTATAATAAGGGTTATAAATAAAATAATAACTAGTAGGTGAGACCCCTTGTGACTCCCTTTAGATCATAATAATCATAACAATCATAACATAACCATTAGTTAAGTAAAACACACCTCCTTGTGTCTCCCATCAACATATTCACTTTTGGCAAATTTAGCTCATGAAATTTGAAATTATTTTCAAACATATTACTCATATATCCAAAATAAAACATGTTGTCCAAAATTTCCTAAAGTCAACTATCATTAACAATGAATAAAATAAAACTTAAAAACCATATTTCCCAGTCTGCGATGCAAACCTTCCTTGATTGTTGCTGTCACCTCTTGATTTTCCTGAATTTGCCTTTGGCTGTGGAGAGCCTTTAGGCCTAATCTCATTGCTCACGTGGGAACAATCATCCCTCAAATGCATCCTAGAAGAAATGGATTTGTTAGAGTCATTGGAGGGTGAGGAAGGGGTAGCAGTGGCTCTTCCTTTATCAAGGGCATGGTGGGCCTCAGTTTTAAATCTCTTGCTAGAATGGGAGGATTTCACTGGAAAGTGGTTAGGGGAAGCTTGGGCAATGGGGTTAATAAGCGAAGGAGCAGGCAAGGACAAGTCCGCCTAGCCATGATGTTGGGAGACTGTTGGGTGGACAATCTCCTACCATCCTTCATTTTCTGGGACCTCGGGTTTCAATGAGACAAGAGGAGGTACGAGGATACCGGGGGCTTGTGGGGCTTGGAAAGGAGGCCTTTCAAGCCTAGGTTGGACTATTCCCTACCCAATCCAATTGAAAAATCCGGCATGAAACAACTGACCAAGATCTTGTGAATAAACATCAAAATATATGGAGTACGTGGGCCTTCTTGGTCCTTGGTTCCAATTACCTCTACCTTTGTTTCCTCGGCCATGGCTACCTCGACTGAAAAACCTCGTCCTACATGCGTGATTGATTAGCAAATAGTCTTTTAAATAACCATAAATTACAACTCTTAAAAATATGAAATAGATTTGGCTCAGCAATGTATCAGACTCATGCAATCTAATCCATACAAATTGTTTTACTGGTTATCAATGAGCACGGGGTGAAAAGGGTTCTAGGATATGTGGGGGGTTTGTATTGAGAAAAACATGATACAATGAGGGGGAAAAGAACATGGTTACTGCTCAATGACAACAACAATCAATTACAAAGAAAACCAATAAAACATCCCTGTAATGCACACAAGACATTGTCACCTTCAACTATTTTAACACCGAAATTCTCTTGACTGTAATCAATCTCAGAACAGGGAGTGAAAAAATGAATATGGGAAGGTGATGGGATTTGTAATTAGCAGAAAATGAAATAATGGAAGGGAAGAAAAACGATTACTATTCATGAAATTAATTAAGTGATCCATAAAACATTATGCGAAAAGAGATGCACCAACCAACAATCATTACGAGCAAATATTAATTACCGTGTATTTAACTAGTTCATTGTTCATAATCAGATATCCAATACAGTGCCATCACAAGACAGTATGCATTTCACACAATCTGTAAAGGGGATTTTGTTCCTTTCTTGCATCTTATAACAATTTTCAAACAGTAACCATTCCCAATCTGTTAACCATCAAAATCAACCACTACCCATACATTACTTCAATCAACAACTATACTCAAAGTCATGTTTCCAAAATTGACAATGAAGTCACACTATCACTGCAATTGGGCCTGTCATTTTAAATGGAATGATATTCATTAAACATATATAGGTAGTAACCAAATAATCAAGATCAAATTGCAAAACCTGAATTGACACTTAAACAGACAACAACCACCATTCCAACACAAGCTATGTGTCGAATAATTCAATCATGTAAGTGTAACTCCATCACTATCCAAGCCCAATTTAATGTGACTCTAAAAAGCTGGGCCACCCATCCAACACGACGGGGTATCAACAACAAACATGTCTCAACAAATGGTCAGGTTGCAACAAAAACATGCTTAAAACCCTGTGGGTATCCCTGAGTGTGAAACCCAAGCCATCCATGTTATACATAGTGCGTAGCCATTAAAACACCACAATGCAACATTTCCATTTACAAAACCAAACACGCAGTCACAAAAATAACTCAACCCATCGTGCTGAGACATCAATCTAATACAATATTGCTTCGATTTAGTCACATTGTAATCAACTATGCTATGTACACTCGTTTTATACAATCATACAATCATAAGCATGCGGTGGATGTCGTTCATACAGTCTTCCTGGTTGCAATAACCAATCGACCCCAAAAGAAACTAACAGTTATCATGACAGAAACACCACACACACAACGCGGTATGCATGAGAAACATCAAGCATTTGTAACCAATGCCATCTAATCATCCAAACAATCCTTGGCACAAGAATACCAATGATTATGTATCAACCAACCAATCCACCACTTTCGTAAAAATCAATCGACCTAACAAGTTGTGACAACCACGCATTAATTCGAATTGAAGAAGCAGGGTTTACCATTGTTATACAGATGCAGTAACTAAATGCCAAACCAACACGACTGTCATATGGCCAACTGGGCGAGTCTGTACTCAAACCAATCGACGATACATTCAATCCATCATCATCCATAGTAAACTTGACAGGCCCGACAATATTCTCTACACAAATTTAGACTGGAGGCTAAGGGTTTGTTTTGTAGCCAACACAGGGAGAAAAGAGCCAACTCCTTGTAGTGGTGAAAACTCCAAGGCTAACGATGCATACACAGAGAGAACCACGAATCATTCATGGACAGGTAACAAATCCATGGCAGGGGGCCATAACAGAAGGTGAGGCTCTAATTCGGCCTGGAAATGTTATTTAACGCACACAAGGTATAACCCTCGTGCACTTCGATCAAACAACCATTGTACTAAGTTGAAGAAAGGGTCGAGTAAGAACAGAAACCCCACTTCATGAGCCTTAGTGGTGGAATCACCCAATGCCCAAGCGAATAAAACACAGTGATGCAAAATGCCTTCAACCATTAAACCCATAAAATCCAAAGACTGGATATGGTTTCGCAAACCAAGAACAGTAATTTTAGAAGACGTAACCAGAATAATTATGCAACAGGGGTAAGTGAGTGGATTTAATGGAAAGATGACTGGGAATTTGGGAACAATTCATGAAAAGTGTTAAGTATGAGGGGTGTTTACCACTATATGCATAATCATTTAACTGTAATCTTCTCTTAACCTTCAAGGAGGAAAACTTTTAGACTTGCTCTCAAAATCTCAATGGATGAAGAAATGTAAAGAAGAAGAGGGAAATAACCAATTCCTTATAATACAACAATGGAAATATGTAACAATTTCAAGGGTCCTTCAGAGGAGACATCATAATGGTTGTGCAAGCTTGATTGTTATTGACTAACAATGCTTCGCAGGAGTGTCACTATGGCAGGATTGATCCAACATCTTATTTTGACCAAACACTAAAAGATGATAAGGAAAAAAATCATAACAGAAGTAACAATGCAGAAATTAAAACAATAGCAGTAAAAGACACAAAAAACAACAAGGAAGAAAACTTCACTCAGAAGGAAGAAATCAAATTACTATAAGCATAGAGAAGAATCACAAAAATTGAAAGCAGAGCTAGGCTACTAGTATAGAAAAATCCAATCAGCATTAGAAATTTTCACACTATCCCCTCGCAATCCTTCAAGTGAGGACTGTTAGTATTGTAGGAAAACAATTGTCTTTGTAATTTCCTTAAAATGTATGAGTTAGTGTCCAAGACAAAGACAATTTGGAAAGGACCCAACACTTGAAATTCTGATGTAATTATCATCCCTTTGACGCACATGATTAAATCATCAAGATAAGCATGGAGACTGACCAATTCATTGAAATTTGTGTGTATAGGCCTTTTAAAGGCAGTACTTGCATCAAATAAGCAAGGAGGCAGGCATTTTTAAGGCATAGTATCGCAATTATTAATAAAAGTGGTTCTGTGAACATTTTCCCTTTTTACTTTGATTCTCTTGTAACCAAACAAACTGTCAAGTAAGGGCCCTAACTGTGACTCTACAACCTGTTGCAAAAACATTCCCATATTGAGAGGAGGAAATGGATTTCTCATAATCGCTTTCCTGAAAGTTCGAAGACTAATACAAGTTCTGATATCATTAGTGGTCCTCGAGGTCGGTTCCCAATTTGAAACCCATTCATGGTGGACTGAGAAAAACATTCCATCCCTTAAGATATCTCTCAACTCACTTTGAAAGGGTGCTTCCAATGCAGAGTTAACAAGTCCTTTTTTTTGCCTAGCTAGTTACATAATATGTTGAACAAGACCAGGATCAAAACCAAGAATATCCTCATAATACCAAGAAAAAACATTTTGAGATTCACCGAGTATCCCAGTGGACCCCATCTCTTCTTTAACAGAACATTGGAAATTTATGTAAACATTCGTTGAAGACTCAAGTGTCCTAATGTTCAGGAGGATGGCTTCAACCACCTTCTTTCGTAACTCCTCTTATTTTTATTTTTCTTTATTGCCTACAACACTCAATTAAAATGAACTCTCAAGAGGATTCAAGCCCTCAGGATTCTTATTATTTTCTATTGGTATAATATGCTTGGGCTTAAGAGGTTCATTTTGAATGAAAGAACAAATGCTCTCATCGTTAGGGATGGCCTTCTAATATCCTTCATTTTCAGGGATGTATGGACGATGTAGAAATTGAAAATCACAATCAGGCTTGTCAGGCAAACTTTGGTGATTAGAAGAGGTTGCAAAGACAACTAACTAATCAGCCATTGAATTAAACTCCTTCTTAATATAAGTGATGTTGAAATATATAAGGTTTGATACAAGTGCCCAAATATTTTGGGAGTATCGTTCCATCAGCTTGTTGCTAGGAGAGTATATCTTATGTCTCAGGTTCACAACAAGCTCATAATTTCCGAAAAATGAAAGGTGACCACAACCGAGATTAAGGGTGTTCTCAATGCCTAATAATAAATCTTTGAATTCAGCGACATTGTTTGAACAAGCAAACTCTAACCTGTAAGACAGATTATGAATTTTCCCTGCAGGAGAAACCAAGATAACACCAGCCCCATTACCTTCACTAGAGCATGAACCGTCAAAGTGAATATGCCATATATCATCATCTAAATCAATTTTTTCCAAAGGAATATTATCCTCTTCAACAAAGATGGAATAAACTCCTAGGTGTTCTTTGATATAGTTTACGCTAGATTGTGGAACACTCTCTAGATTGTCGAGCGAGAGGTATCCACCTATTAAGGCTTGCCAATATCTCCCCAAGATAATTGAGTAGTTTTTTATAGGCATATCAATTACTTGAATGTTGAGGTTTTTCCTTATCTCAGGATGAGCACATAAAACCAAGGTTACATCCTTAATCTTGCCTATGGTTGTTTGTTGTAGACTATTATAGGAGATCATGCTTCTGGAATTTTCATTTGTACAAGACAATCCTATCTCTTCCATAATAATCTTCAACACCACACTTGGGCCTGAACCACCATCGATGAGGCAACAATGGGCAATATTATCCATGATCTTTACAAAAATATAGAAAAAGGGGGATTTTTTATAGGGTATCTAAATTTATGTACACCTACTTTATTTACAAAATAATCCGCTTCATTTACCTCTTCAGAAAGATTGGCGACAACGGAAGATTTTCCTTCCATGAATTTTTTTAGATGCATCTGTTGTTCAAGGATGACAACCATGTATAGGAGGGTTGCATCTTCTTTGATGTTGGCCAATTGATTCAAGATATTATGTTTAGAAGAGCGGATAGGGGGAGTGATTCCTTGACTCTCATGAAACTTAGGAACCTGGAGCGTAGCAGCGATTGAGGATGAGCTCGGGCTAGAAGAACTGCGAGGAAGATCAAATTTTCCCTTGGGAGGGTAGGCTTTGTTCCTAGTGTTGATGACCATGACATCCTCTGGCTCTACAAAGTATAGGACAACAATAGTAGATTCTGGTATTTTACCAAAGATCTTATCTCTGACACTCTTCTTTACCTCACATGTGGTTTCCTCGTGATGTTCCTCACAAAATTTACACCAACTCCGAGGTAGGATAGCTTTAGGATGAAAATTTTTCTCAACCGGATTTCTATAGGGGGGTGTAGAAGAGGATGAAGCTCCAAGGGTGAGAGGGGAGATAGTACCCTTCCGCTAAAATGCTATCATACGATTGTTCATATCATGTACTAGCTATAGGAGACTATACATGTATGTCCGTCTAACCGATTCTCCCTGGGGAAGACCAGTTCTTTCAAGTTTTTCTTCATACTCTGAGAAAGTATGCAGAGTGGAACCAAGATTATCGATGGCCTTTTATTCAAGCCTATGATGGTATGGGGAAGGAAATGCATTGTAGTAATGCATGAAAGAGGCTTGGTTCTGAGGGCGGATAAGTTCGAGGATTTGATTGTACAACTTGGTGAAACGCAAGTTGAAAGACTATATGATCTCGCCATCCTTATAGGTGACATTATTGTATTCCCTTAACTTCTTGGCAGGGATTTTGGATTTCCCATAAGTGGATCAGAACCAATAAATTAACTCCTCCCAAGTAGACAGGATCTTAGGGGAAAGATCAAAGAAATCGACTGGAGCCTTTCCTTCCAAGGAATTGATGAACAAGCGCATGAAAGTTTCATTGTTGTTATCCCCTCTCTTATGAAAAGAATCAAAAAACACCACCAAGTGTTTGTTTGTACTGACATTGTTATTTCCTGAAAACTTAGGCAAGTGCTCTTTAAACTTAGGAAGTGGACGAGTAGCAAGTGTTTAGTTAAGAGGAGAGGACACATGCCACGGTGTGGTTATGGTGTCTTCTTTGAACTGAAAAAGACCATACTTTTTAATGACTTTAGTGGGGTTTGTGGTAGATTGTACAGGGATATGGTGGCTATATGAGCTACCAATCACTGTCGATGATGAATATTGAGAAGATGGAGCACTTCCAGTGCCACCAGACCCACCACTAGATGCCATATTGTGGATGATAGATGAGGGAAAGAAAGATGAGATGGATGAATCAGATAAAGTTCTCCTTAGAGCATGTTGTTGGGCAGATAACACAACGTTTCTTCTTCCTATTTCAGCAATAATATTGATTTCGGGTGACAAGCCTCTTCTTCTTCTAGAAGCACAAGAGTCTAAGGACATGAAAGAAATGCCAGAACTTGAAGAAACAAAGGGTTACTGCTAATTTCTAGGTTGTCTAAGTCTTGCCTCTAATTGTTCTTGAGAATTGATATCTTGTTCAATTGCTGCCCAAGAATGGTTAAGCTCATCACGGTTATTGACAGTGTCTAAAATAGTATGAAACAAGTTCAAAGCAATGTTTGTTTGGTCTTGGAGATTGGGCTCAAGATTGGGCTGCCTTGCAACAGTAACAATCATTAATAGAAAAACAGTCAAAGAATCAATTTCAGAAAAGAAAGATGCATCAATGAAAATCGAGTATAAAAATTAACCGGAGAGATATCAAAGATCTCCCTAGTATGGTCGCCAAATAAATGTTGAGGAAAAGATGTGAAATGATCTTACTCAATCTTTTCAGATTTTTCTTGGCTAAAGAAAAATAGACGGGAATATCACCCTATGTTTATAGCCAACAAAAATAACATCCTAACTCACAAGTATTAATTACAAGTGCTTAGGCTAGTCTTTTATCAACAAAAAGCTTGTTGGAAATTTAGTTTTTATGTAATTTTCCAGACATATAAGTTGCTGAAATAAATGTAAAGATAGAAGAAAAGTCACCAAGATATTAATCAAGATAGATGGGACATAAAGAAATCCTTTATTCCATTGAAATTCACCAAAGATTCATTTTCTTTACAAAATATCATGCAGAAATTTTGGACCATAGTCAAACTTAGACGTCCCCAATTGAACATACATAAGGACCTATGACATAAAACCAAAACTGGACTCTAAAATTTGGATCAACTTGCCACAGATTGTTTCCCACTTGACTCTGCACAATAGCCTTTGTCAGTCATGAAAACTAATTCACAAAGAGACAAGTCCACACAGACTATCAAAGATAGATCAACACCTCTGAAAAACAAGTTTTTGAATTATGTGATTCAACCCTGAATATTGTTATCTACAATAAGACCCTGCTATCATAAAAGAGAATTATGCTTGTAATGAATAGATGAATGAATGAAAACTGAACTATCTCAACATAAACTCAAAGAGAAAACCTTAGTATGTTTCTACTTCTATCCTCCTCTTGTTCCTCCCTTTCCCTTGCTTTTAAACAAATTAGAATTGGTTGAAGTAGTTGAACCAACTCATTAGTTAAGTTAATTAAAAGACTCAACTAACTTTAGTTAGGGGGAAGAGTAATAATTAAAATAAGGGTTATAAATAAAATAATAACTAGTAGGTGGGACCCCTTGTGACTCTCTTTAGATAATAATAATCATAACAATCATAACATAACCATTAGTTAAGTAAAACACACCTCCTTGTGTCTCCCATCAACATATTCACTTTTGGAAAATTTAGCTCATGAAATTTGAAATTATTTTCAAAAATATTACTCAGGTATCCAAAATAAAACATGTTGTCCAAAATTTTCTGAAGTCAACTGTCATTAACAATAGATAAAAATAAAACTTAAAAAACATATTTCCCAGTCTACGATGCAACCCTTCCTTGATTGTTGCTGTCACCTATTGATTTTTCTGAATTTTCCTTTGGTTATGAAGAGCCTTTAGGCCTAATCTCCCTAATCATGTGGGAACAATCGTCCCTCAAATGCATCTGAGAAGACATGGATTTGTTAGAGCCATCAGAGGGTGAGGAAGGGGCAGCAGTGGCTTTTCCTTTATCAAGGGCATGGTGGTCCTCAGTTTTCAATATCTTGCTAGCATGGGAGGATTGCACTGGCAAGTGGTCAGGAGTAGCTTAGGAAATGGGGTTAATAGGCGGAGGAGCAGGCAAGGACAAGTTGGGCCAGCCACGATGTTGGGAGACTATCAGGTGGACAATCTCCTGCCATCCATCATTTTCTAGGACCTCGGGTTGCAATGATACATGACGAGTTACGCGGATACCAAAGGCTTGTGGGAATTGGAAAGGAGGCCTTTCAGGCCTAGGTTGCACTATTCCCTACCCAATCCAATTGAAAAATCTATCAATAAACAATTGCCCAAGCTCTTGTGAATCAACATCAAAATGTATGGATAACCTGGGCCTTCTTGGGCCTCGGTTCGAATTACCTCTACCTCTATTTTCTCGGCCATGGCTACCTCGACTGAAAAAACCCATCCTACATGCGTGATTGATTAGAAAATAGTCTTTTAAATATCCATACATGACAACCCTTAAAAATATGAAATACATTTGGCTCAGCAATGTATCAGACTCATGCAATCCAATCCATACAAATTGTTTTACTATTTATCAATGAGCAGTGGGTGAAAAGGGTTCTGGGATCTGCAAGGGGTTTGTATTGAGAGAAACATGATACAATGAGGGGGAAAATAACATGGTTACTGCTCAACGACAACAACAATAAACTACAAAGAAAACCAATAAAACATCCCTGTAATCCACACAAGACACTGTCACCTTCAACTGTTTTAACACCGAAATTCTCTTGACTGTAATCAATCTCAGAACAGGGAGTGAAAAAATGAATATAGGAAGGTGATGGGATTTGTAATTAGAGGAAAATGAAATAATGGAAGGGAAGAAGAATGATTACTATTCATGAAATTAATTAAGTGATCCATAAAACATTCTACGAAAAGAGATGCACCAACCAACAATCATTTTGACAAAATATTAATTACTATGTATTTTAACTAGTTCATTGTTCATAATAAAATATCCAATACAGTGCCATCACAAGACAGTATGCATTTCACACAATCTGTTAAGGGGATTTTGTTCCTTTCTTGAATCTTATAACAATTTTCAAATAGTAACCATCCCCAATCTGTAAACCATCAAAATAAACCATTTCCCATACATTACTTCAAACAACAACTATACGCAAACTCATGTTTCCAAAATTGACAATGAAGTCACACTATCACTGCAATTAGGCCTATCATTTTAAATGCAATAATATTCGTTAAACATATATAGGCAGTAACCAAATAATCAAGATCAAATTGCAAAACCCGAATTGACACTTAAACAGACAACATCCACCATTCCAACACAAGTTATGTGAAAAATAATTCAATCATGTAAGTGTAACTCCATCACTGTGCAAGCCCAATTTAATGTGACTCTAAAAAGCTGGGCCAGCCATCCAACACAATGAGGTATCAACAACAAGTCTGTCTCAACAAATAGTTGGGTTGCAACAAAATGATGTGTAAAACCCTGTGGGTATCCCTAAGTGTGAAACCCAAGCCATCCATGTTATACACAGTGTGAAGCCAAAAAAACACCATGACGCAACATTTCCATCATGGCCTTAATCTTGTTAGGGTCTACCTTGACACCTTCATGAGATACAATATGACCCAAATACTCTACCTCTTTTACTCCAAA
>SNQJ01S0056277.1:30958-41897 GCA_010110895.2 Picea sitchensis | reverse complement strand
TGTATCTCCCAATTTTTGGCCCTTCTGGGTATGAAACTTTCTCTTATGTATTTATCTGATATTTCTTCTCTGCAATGCCACAGGTCTGATCAAAATTGGATGTGCCAAGTGGAATTTATAGTAACTTCCCCACAACTTGCCGATTTTTTGCCTTTCCAGGAGATATCACTTGTATAGTGTTCCCCGCACAAAATAATTGATATAAAATTCTGAAACTTGTACCCAAAATACTAAAGACTGTCCACAATCCAATGCAACTAGTCCCACACAATTTGGATACTCTAGGAAGAATTTATGATTGTTTTACCTGGAACACCTTCTTGAGACTAGTCAATAGGGCTAGTCAGATACCCTATCTTACACAGGGTGTATCTAAAAATTTTAGATGACCCAGAAGATGAACTTTTTACCAAAGATACAATACTAATTTCTGTAAATTTCCTCCAGATTTCAGGGTCTGAAACATTACAAAAACGTTTTTATAGTGAAAATTCTACAATGACTCCTTTCAAGATGATTCCAGAACCCTATCTTGTATAGGTTGTATCTCCGAAAGTATAAGGCCTCAGGAGCTTAATTTTTAACCCAACGTACCTTGATCCATCTTATAAATACCCTCCAATCCGTTCCTTATGAAGCATTGTATAAAAAAAGTTATAGATAAAATTCCACGGTGTCTCAGATGTAGCAGTGAAACCCCAAGACCTTGAGCTCTGATACCATATGTTAAGAACCAAACATCAATATAGCATATAAAAACCTCAGGAAAAGTACTCAACGCCTTGAAAAAGAGATAATTTCAGATAATAACCCTCTTCTAGGGGGAAACCTCCTTTTACCCCACTTAAATTTTCAAGTACAAGATGATTCAAAATGAAAATGTCTCCTTGGTATATATAGGAGACTAGGAGGTATAATTAAAAATAATGGCCTAAAGCCGACATAATTAAAATAACATTACTAATCTAAACTACAATTAATGGCCTAAAGCCGACATAAATAAAATAGCATTACTAATCTAATATGCCCCAATTAAGGGGTAATGAGCCAATATTAGGGCTTAACAAAAACCAAACATGCAGTCACGGAAATAACTCAACCCATCATGTTGAGTCATAAATCTAATACACTATTGCTTCGATTTAGTCACACTGTAATTGACTATTTTGTGTACACTCGCCTTATACAATCAGACAATCATAAGCATGCAATGGATGTCATTCATACATTCTTCCTAGTTGCAATAACCAATCGGCCCCAAAAGAAACTAACAATTATCATGACAGAAACACCACACACACAACACGGTATGCATGAGCAACATCAAGCATTTGTAACCAATGCCAGCTAATCCAAACAATCCTTGGCAAAAAAATACCAGTGACTGTGTATCAACCAACCAATCCACCATTGTCGTAAAAATCAATCAACCTAACAAGTTGTGACAACCACACATACCCACGAATTAATTCGAATTGGGGCAGTGGCCCTCTCCATTAAAAAATACTGAGTTATTAAACATAAGGAGAGTGATTGTGTAAATTATTTGTGGAAATAACAAGCAAGGTTTACCATTGTTATACAGAGGCAGTAACTAAATGCCAAACCAACACGACTGTCATATGGCCAACTGGGCGAGTCTGTACTCAAACCAATTGATGATACATTCAATCCACCATCATGCATAGTAAATGTGACAGGCCCGACAATATTCTCAACACAACTTCAGACTGGAGGCTAAGGATTTGTTTTGTAGCCAACATAGGGAGAAAAGAGCCAACTCCTTGTAGTGGTGAAAACTCTGAGGCCAACGATGCATACACAGAGAGAACCATGACTCATTTGTGGACAGGTAACAAAACCATGGCAGGGGGCCATAATAGAAGGTGAGGCTCTAATTCGGCCTGGCAATGTTATTTAATGCACGCAGGGTATAACCCTCGTGCACTTCGATAAAAAAACCAATGTATTGAGGTGAATAAAGGGCCGAGTAAGAACAGAAAACCCATGACTTGATCCTTAGTGGTGGAATCACTCAATGCCCAAGCAAACCAAACACAGTGACGCAGAATTCCTTCAACCATTAAAGCCATAAAATCCAAAGAATGGATATATTTGTGAACGCATGGGGACAACCAGCCGACCCAAGACCAACAAAACCCTCCCACTAAACCAGCAAGGATAACAGAGAGCTATCACCCAGGGTAACCAATAATTTCTATGGATACAATATTATTGCAGGAAGAACCATCAATGCTCAATTCCAAGAACACAATTTTACACAGTTGCAGCACTTAAAGAAAACACAACCCAATACACCCGATCCATTAATCATTTCATAACCAGAGTAGAATCATGAATGGACAAAAAAAGACATACCTGTAATCGAATTCCTTAAAACGAGAGTTGGTCAAGCATTTCCTCTCTGCTAAGAAGTCGGAGCATAACCATAGCAGCAAGGTCGAACAATAGCCCAACTAGGGTGGCGGCTAATGGAAGGATTAAAGGTGACGTGCAGTAAATGCACGTTTCCTCCACCCACAATTCATTTACTCATAAATACATGCCAACGAGCTTTTAATTAACACCATTAATTTAACTTTGCATCAGAATCTGCATCTTTTGCTTGCCAAATGCACTATCCACATCATATATCCCATTTCACATTATATATAACTAAAAAAAAATTGCATAACTACTAATGTCCATTACTTTGTCAAATGAGCCACCAACATCCCATTCATCCAAATATACCATATGTATATCGACCACATAACTTGATTAAATTGCATGGCCATTAAAATACTAGCTATGATTTAACCATAACTATTAAGTATTTCATGCATATAGTATAGTATATAGGATAGTTTAAATTCTTCCCCTTTGCAACTGTTGCATTGTTCCCTATTTCCTTCCAATTGTTNATTAAATTGCATGGCCATTAAAATACTAGCTATGATTTAACCATAACTATTAAGTATTTCATGCATATAGTATAGTATATAGGATAGTTTAAATTCTTCCCCTTTGCAACTGTTGCATTGTTCCCTATTTCCTTCCAATTGTTTGTATGTGGTGTAATTAAATTGCAGGGTTAGATCCCCTTTTCTTTTTCATTTGTTATAGTAATTTTTCCTTTCCTCAAACTGCCTTTTATGTGTTTTCACTAACATGTTTGTTGTGTAGGTGCGATAAGAATAGGTGGCAATGATATCAATGAATAGCATAGGTCGTAGTAACATAAGGAACCAAAATTTCATAAGCTCAAACCCTGGCCCATAACAAAATATCTCATCAACCATGTAAGTCATGTCGTACATCATCACAACATAAAAAATGAACATATCTGATCTTCAATAGTTCAAGGGGGTCCCACCTACTAGTATTATTTAGATTTTATAATAATAGGCTTTAGCAACACTCTACGAGTAAAACTTCATTGACAATTTTAATCGTCAACAACATTCACATGTGTTTCTTCATCCAATACATAGTCTATGTCGAAGTCTTCTATTCTTGTAACTATGTGTTGTTTTTCTTCCAAGATTTCTGGTAAACTAATGTCTCTGTGATGATCCGTTACTTCTTTTAACTGCATCAACATAGTCTGAGCTTTCTCTGATTCTTTCTCTTTCTGATTCTTAATCTCTTTTCCCTCTTCAGAATTTTCTTGTCTCGTGTTCATATTTTCAACTTTAGCAATCATCCTTGGGAAATCCTCAACCTCATGACCAATAGATTTACAACAAAGTCAAATAAGACCTGTACCAGGGAATTCCTTAGAAACATTTCACAGTCGTATGCAATTATAACATAGTGCCAATCCTCTCTTTCTTTTAAACGAGCTCTAGCCTTTACTGTACTATGCACTGGGATCACAGTGTTGGACCTGCAATCTGCAAAAATTCTTTCTAGGTTCCTGCATCCACTTATTAGTCCAAAAATTCTTTCTATGCATAGGAATAACATATCTTTCTCTATTTCTATCAAATTTATTCAAATTAGCTCTTTCTTATAACTATTCCCTAGATTTCAGACTAGGACAAATCTATCAAAAATACCTAGATTCATACTTTCAAAGAAAAAATTTCCACTTATCTTACCCTTACCAGAGCATAAATATTTAAGATCCTACCTCTTTTCTTCAGATCCAGTTTCTTTCTTAGCATAGATCTTCGCAAGTAAAGTAGAATATTGTGCACTACAACAACATATCTACGCACAGAGATTTTTCTTTTCTTCAATTCCCAACAATCACAGTTTTAGGTCCTGACACAGAACCATTTTTTGGCATAGGGGCAGACCCAGGGTTCAATACTTCAACAACACACCAACAAAACCCTAACTACCAGCCCTTTCAGCAACACCTGCGAAGCAGATGAAGTCTCAACCGAGGTAGAGGCAGGGGGGGTTGTAGGACGCAGGTGTCTACAACCAAGATGGGACACTTATCTGTGATTACAACACTTAACAAAGCACTTAGCCAACAATATGCATTAGATTATGAGTCTTATTCACATCGCATATTTAACCCTTATTATAGATCAGCGCAGTAAAAATCAAGATCAAGCACTTAAAACCACTTAGTACATAGCATTAGCTCATATCTAGCATTCATTTATCTTTACTACCATTAAGCACTAAGCAACAACATCATATCCATTCATTATACATAATGGAAACAGTACCAAGAATAATGCACATCGCACAAAGCACAACAAGACACAGGATATACATGGTTCACCCCAGTGTGGGGCTATGTCCACCAACTTCTTCTTCTTCTTTGTTAGTCTTCAATCTTCTTGCATTCATCTTCTCCTGTGCACAAATCCACAGAGCCAAACTCCGTAGAGGACAGGAGATCTGTGTGCTACACGCCAAATCCTCCTTCCCAAAATCAGTTCAAGTCACAAAGCCAACTCCTCAGTAACACAGAGCCTAATTTACACATCCAAATCATACAAAGAAACTTACAACCTTTTGCACTAAGCCAACCTTAATATATTATGCACATAGCCAAAAGCTACTTCTTACATTGCTTAGCTACTTATTTATACATTTACAAGAAGACCTAAACATGAGTAAACCCATGGGCTGACATCCCATAACTCGTTACATAAACCCTAGTAAACCCTTTGCTGGGTCCACAAGCCCACAAAATTAGTGAGATCCGACAATCTCCACTCTGCCTAGGCGCTCCATCTTCATCTAGCCTATTGAAGTCCCAAAAATGGTCAAACACGACCAATATTTCCTCAAAACTTGGTCAAGGGCCAACATGTGTCAAGGAAGAAAATCTAGATGAAGTATATTCTAACTAAGGAGATGGTGTATCTGAGAGATAATATACTTAAGAAAATACTATCAATGAGCAAAACCTATCAAGGAACTTGAACTATTTACCCTAAGCAACTTTTAAACAATGGATAGATGGATTGTTCCTAAAGAAGCAAATAAAAACCCTACTTTGAACAAGTTAACTTAATCAATCTAATGATAAAAAGAAAGTCATCTATTTAATATATTCAACTTAATGAGCAACAACACCAACAAATTAATCTAATCAATCTATTTAAATTAATGAGCAGCAGTAAGTAAGCAAGTAAACAAGAAAACAACTAACCTATTAAAACTTATTCAGCAAGTTAACTAATCAAAACTACTCAACGGGTAACTAATAAAAACT
Source organism: Picea sitchensis (assembly GCA_010110895.2). Taxonomy (NCBI): domain Eukaryota; kingdom Viridiplantae; phylum Streptophyta; class Pinopsida; order Pinales; family Pinaceae; genus Picea; species Picea sitchensis. The sequence continues at coordinate 36,211 of SNQJ01S0056277.1, read as the reverse complement.
ATTCAGCAAGTGAACTCTATTCTTAAGATAAAACTCATAATTACTTCTAATCTGCAAAGGGAAATCTTAACCTATTTAATTAAAAGCATCATGACAGTATTCAAAGATTAATCAACGATTACTCTTAATCTACAATAACAAGAAACTTCAAATATGATGATTATGTCTTCGGTGTCTTATGGCATCACGATGGCATATAACGATTATTGATATATCAAGAGGAATAAATTCAATATTAAATTCTATGGAGAAATGAAAGGTATGAATCAAGCAATCTAACGAGAGCTTAGCCATCATAGAAGAAATATCAATTATCCTGAAAATCCATGTGATCTCTCAATTTATGCATTAATCATCAATAATAAGAAAACACTATTCTACTTAATTCAATTGTACTCTTATCCTAACGTAAGCAAATTCACATGATTAGAAACTCGTAACTAAAATCTTAACTCAAACTCAAACTTCTAATTAAAATTGCAATTCAAATCTAGAATGGAAATTTCATAAATTAGACTAAGCTAATTCCATTATTAAAAACTCAAATTGCAAATTAAAATGCTTATAAAGACATAATTCAAATTCTACTTATATTATAGCATACTACAACAAGAGTGATAAGAAAAATAAATTCAGGAAAGCATGACTAAATGGAGAATTAAATTAAAAAAACTCACAACTACTAATCCATCGAAACTTTGCCAAAGAAACTCTATACTCTGTGTTAAATTAATACTTTGTTCTAGCTACTATGTTTTAACCTACATGAATTCACTTTAACATTTAACACACAACAGCGTTAGAAGATTGCAATCTATTTTCTAATGATTAAAAAACACAGCATATTAACAATTATCTCCTATAAGCAACCTGCAAAAAGGAAATTTAAACAATTAATTGATGAACAACAAACACACAACATGTAAAATGATAAAAACACATATAACAGAAAATGAAAGAAATGATAATTGCACAACTGAAATATAGAAGCTATCTATCTAAGTATTCACCCAGACCACTGGTGGTCCCTTCAATAGGTCGTGGTTACTCCTCAACAACAAATCATGAGCTAAATCAACATGGTTCTGGCATTAAATTAAAAAAAGCGCAGTCTAGCACAAGTTTGTGGAAATGTCTGAGTTTACACAGAAAAACTACTTTAACAATACTTGACACTTTTTCTGACCACTACTGTGGTATTTATAATAGTTACAATTTGAGAGTTCGACCACTAGAAGGGTCGACCTCCTCTAAAAATGGATAATTTCATTAAATACGCGATAACTGCCTTCAGCTTCTAGAAACTGAACAAGCCACTCAACGATCAACATAACTGCTTGATCTGAGATGTCAAGAGATCAATATTTGGAGGCCACGAGGGTGAAAAAAACCCATGTCACCGATTATCCCAACACATGACGCCATTGTAACAACCGCCAACTCGCCCACGCTCTTAGTGTTGGATGCAGTGTTGGATGCAGTCTCGAATGAAGTATCAGACACAGTGTTGGATGGAGTATCGGACGAGCTACTGGATGGAAAAATGCATTGCGAATTTTCCCTGTGACACACAGATTGTGCTTTAGCTTCTCATAATCATTAAATCGATCTGAATTAAACTTAAAACCATCACAAAACATCAATTGCACATACTTGGTATAAATCTATGACGAATTGATATAAAATCCTTCAAAACTTCTTCAAAATGGTTAAATACACATATATACCATTACAAAAAGGATTCAATCATCATCATAAAGCAACCAAATCATGAGCCCAACATTACCCCCACACCTAATATTTTCTAGGTCCCACTGCAAACAAAAATGAATTGCCCAATATGACTAAACTTGTTGAGTAGGGGATGGATTAGCTTTAGAATCTTCTTGCCCTGGAGACTTTGTCTTGGCCCTCTTGCAGTGTTTCAATTGTACAGAGAGGATACTATTGTCATTGGTCATTTGGTCAACCAATCTTTGGAGGGAATTCACCTTTGCTTGTAGTATTTCATTGTCATGGTGGAGATGTTTATCCATGGTCTTCCTCTCTTCCAATTCTTCCAACAGCTGAACATTTTCCTGTTGTAACTTTTCAATGGCTGGAGTATGATTGGATATCTCAGAGGAGGGTTTGGATCCCTTGAACAATGTAGAGATCCTATCAGTTTTGGGATCTGGTATAATCATCTGTGAGGTAGGAGTAACAGGGGGTTTATGAGGGGAAATAGGTTCAAATTTTTTCTCTCTATTAGGCTCCAATTCTTCCACAGACACTTCCCTAAGTATTTTATGGGGGCTTTCGAGATCGGAAGATACTTGGATAGGGTATGAAGTTCTTGGGGGTTTTTCATAAGGCTTTCCTCTTGTATTTCGGGCACCTTTTCAAAAATATCCTCTCTTGAATCGATTAGATCCTCTCCTATTTGTGGGGACTACAGGGAAATCTTGTTGAATTACCTCTTGTAACTTTTTGGGTGTAGGATCAATATATGTTGAGGGAATTGGAGAGTTATCACTAGTCTTCTTAGTCTTCTTTCCTGATGAGACTGCAGGGGTATCAACAGTTTCTTGGTATTTTGTTCCAACAAAGGAATAGCTTGAGTAGGAGGGTTTGGATTCTTTGGAGAATCGGTTTAGGATGGAGTAATAGTCCCTAGATCAAGTGTTTTCTTGATGGTATTGACTGTAAGATGGGGGTTTGAAAATTGATAAATGAAATCATCCCATGTCTTCCCCTGTTTTTCAAACTCGGATATAACAAGCAATTTGATGAGGTCGTGATGGAATAGGTTTTTATGGGGACTGGTGATGCAGACCTATCAGCCCTCGGGGCCGAGATCCGCTCATAGGATCATCCTCTATCTCCTTTAGCTGAAGCAGCTCCTTTCGATTCCTCACTGGAATCTGCAATTTATCGATCCATAGGTCCTTTTTCGCAACTCGCAATCTCGTGATTTCACAAGTCGTGGCTCTGGACTCTTCCTCTCCAATCTCGCGATACCCGAGATCGCAAAATGGGTATAGCTCTTCTTTCGTCAGCACCCTCTATGCATAACCATCGGCTAAGCTTCACGCAAGCTCCTCTCGCTACTCGGAAATTCGCATGTTTCAACATCGAGCCCTCGTGCTCTTACTTCACAAATTCCCAATATGCGAGAGTCAATGAAGTGTTGACCCCTTCCACTAGGTGGCGTGTGTCCTCCTGTCTAATTCTCGGGCCCACTTTGTGGTTCTTCCACATGTCCCTCGTGCCTGGATTTCGGCACTTCGTGACTTCTAATGTCGAAAACAACTCCTTTCAACCTTCGAACCCCCAAATATGTGAAATACAATGGGGTTCCTGATCCAACGGTCCACTCGTGACCTGGATCCGACAGCTATCCTTGCTCCTCGCGACTTCGCGACTTGGAGCACCCAACTCTTGGGCTCTCACACTGCGAACCTCCGATTTCACGAGATCCCTAGATCTCTGCCACCTGTCCTCCTCCGATGGACGGCTGCGATTTTCTCGCGACTTCACCACTCGTGAAGTTGAAGGACTTCCTTCTTTGAACCCCGATGTCCAAATCCCCGATAGAGAGGATCTCGCAACACATGTCCTCCTTCTAGCAAACGGCTCAGATTCTTTCGCGGTTTCGCGACTTCTGGACTCTTGGGACAAAAGTCTCAACCTCTTATCCTCCGATATGCCGAAATGGTGAATTTCTGACACGTCGTCAACACGGGTCCCAAAATGGAACTTCCCACCTTTTTGGAGTTCTCATACTTCGCGACTTCATGAATCATGATGCTAGGCCTTCAGCTCTTCAACCCACGAAACCCTGAAATACCGAGTTCCGAGGTGCTTCACCAATAACTGGCCCACACAAACCCTTTCGCCCCTTCGGGACTTTGCCTTTTGCAAACTCGTGAATCTTGAGGCAAGGATTTCAATTGTCCAACTCCCGAAACCCCAAGATGAGATTTTGTGAGTGATCCAACGACCTCTGTTGGCTCAAATCCTACGGCTTGATTTCTCCTGAACTCGCACTTAGAAAAACACTCATCGTAACCTTCTTTCTCCTCTGCAAGATCTGACAGCTTCTGGGGCTTCGCGAATCCTCCACGGAGAATTCCGACCGTCCAATGCCTCCTTAACAATTCCTGCGAAATGAACAAGTACGCCTTCACGAAACTTATCCACCAGCAAACAATGTCACTGTGCCTCCTTCTGACACTTCAAGGAACTAGCCCTCTTGAAATTTTCTTCGACAGCTTCGAAGATCCTATCCCTCCTGAGCTTGATTGAAAAATCCTCAAGTCCTTTGGGGGAAATTCCTACGTGCACTCCTTGTGGAAATCCTTCAAATACTTCCAAGTATTTGAACCTCTTCAACTCTGTGCACTCCCTGTGACAGCAGTCTTTTCAACAACTTCCTCAGGTTGCAAACTCTGATACTCTTCGCTCGGCCTGTGCACTCCTTGCACGGATCCTGTTCTTAACTTTCACTTCTGCGAGAATGAGAATAATGTTATCCCTCCTGAGATTTCAGAGACAAACTCTAACTTCTGTCAATGCACACCTTGCAGACAATTTCACTGCACACCTTGCAGACAATTTCACTGCACTCCTTGCAGGAAACTTCTTGCTCAGACAGAGAAACAATTGAAACTCATTTCCTTACTCTCCCTCTCTTTATATTTCAGACATTCAACATGAAATCATATATTCACGCATCAAATAAAATTCATAACAGAGAGTAAACAATCATGGACATAACATTCAATCATGCATACACAGAAAGTATTTGAACACCATGATTTTGAATCAATCTTCATATATTAATCTCAGAACTTCTGTACATGGGGTTCTTCTACACAGCTCTCTGCTTCTTCTCTCTGCTCTCTCGATTGATAATGTTGCTACTAATGTTACAATGATACAAGTGAGGGTGTCTATATTCGTTTTCCCTCCAACTCCTAAAACTGTCTAATCTAAGAATTCAAAGCTACCTACTTACATTTACTAGATTAAATGCCTCTTAGTCCTTCAGACGAGAGCAGGACGATCAAGGTCTGATTACAATCAAGAAGTACGCCCTTTCTTAAATTCTTCATTTATGTTTGGCATATCAAACTTCAAAACGTTTCAAACAATTCATCATGTGCCAAAATGCGTTGGCGCTTGCCCCACGCTCGCTTGTTGTTGGCGATGCTCCTGCATCATACTCCCTCGCTTGAAAATTTTCATGGGCTCCTATCCATGAGCTCTCTC
>SNQJ01S0056277.1:0-21934 GCA_010110895.2 Picea sitchensis | reverse complement strand
TTTCTTTTTTTGATTGGGATGGTTTTTATGTTAGAGGATGACTTTCCTTTATATATTCCTTATATATTGTCTTGATGTAAGGGGTACTTAAGAGGACGTGGCCTATCTAAAGATATGATATAATCAAGCATTTTTAGTGTGTAGTGGATGGTACCATTGGGAAAGAACAAAAAGGTATCTTTAGGCTCAACTCACTTTCTTCTTTTTTAAGCTATTATGATTTTTCCATGGCTAACCGTTAATCAGATCTCCTTGTTAATATTTAATAAAGATACTTTACTCACTTACTCAAGTTTCTTGGGAAAACTGTATGAGTAATCTCTAAGTTTGATCATTATGGTATCACTTCCTTATATCTAGTTGTGAAGGTTTAAGAGCAACTGCTATTTAAGATGCCTTGAGAAAAAAAAGATGGAAATCTTTGCAAACAAATGTGGCTAATTACAGCAATTCATTATTCAATTGATGCTTACCAGACAACAAGGTTCAAATATAGCAATATTTTGAAGAAAAATCCTTCCTTTATATCTCCTTGAAACTGTCTACTCCTGGTGAAATAAATACCTACAGAAATCTCTAGAATTGTCTAACAAAACTCAAAATTATTTACATATGTACAATCGAGCATTCAGAAAAGCATTCAAGAATAAGGGGAAACTTCCCCATCTACTAATTCCAATGCCTTATTAGTTGACATGACTTGTAGAAAATCTTCTTTGGAAGTGGATATGTGATAAAGTTTGAGTCGGTGTCCATTTACTACAAAGGAGACTTATCCATCATCAATTGTTTTGATTTTCAAAGCCCCATTGTCATGCACGGTGACTACCGCGTAAGGAAAAAACCACCAAGTGGTAAGTTTGGCTTTGAAATTTTTAAATTGGGAGTCAAACAACAAATCCCAATCACTAGGTTGGAAGTGTTTCTTCTTAATAAACTTGTCATGCCACTTGCTCCTCTAGTTTTGGATTAATATCGTTCGTTGGATAGCATCTTGTCTGATCTCATCCAACTCATTTAATTGTAGTGATCATTGTTTCTGAGCCTCATCTAATTTTAATCCCAATTCTGCGGCAATACGGAAGGTCCTTACTTGGAAGTGTCCTTGAAATTATGAACCCCTTGTTCAGCCCCTAAGCTCTTCCTTCTTTTTGATGGAGAATCTCATTGTCTCCTTTATATGAGCTTGCCTTTGGTGGAGGATTAAAGTGGTGGAGACCTAGCTGCAGGGACTTAGTTTCTCGATTCTGATATGTGTCGTTACATAAGTTTGTCACCTATATACTTCTACTGATTATTTTAATAGAAATACTTTTCTCATCCAATTGATATATTGCAAACATTTGAATTATTATTCCATGGGAATATTTGTCATGTATGTTAATTGATTATGCTAATATATATAATAACACTATATATTGTCACCATATGCTTGCGTATATTGGTTGTTGAGGACAGGTTGCAAGTATAAAGCTTTGAGTTTCATGCTCAACAGTGGTATTCATCAAACATTTGGATGGGGTAGGCTCTTGGCCTTGTCTTGTTAGAATTTAATTTACACAACATATTTGGGATTAGAGTTGATTTATGCGTGTCATTACGTATGTTGTGGTTTACCCCATGCCATAGATATATTTTCCTCGTAACAGAATTGGCGACCATACTAGGGATTGATGCTATTTTTGGGGGTTTGGAGTGTTTTTTTCCTTGATTTTCTCTTTGTTAGCCTGAGTTTTCTTGTCGCCTGGTTGCTTGACAGCCTATTTTTACTTGCCATCTGAATTTCTTGGCTTAACAATTTTCCTGGCAATGTTTTACTATATATACACGGTTTTTACCTTGACATATGCATACATATGCAAGTTGTCCTCTTGTAGTGTGCGTACATATGCGATTTTTGCTCAAACAGTCGCGTACATCGACTCTTTAGTATTGTTGGGTGAGTTTGGTGTTTGTTGGGTGAGTTTGGTTGGTTGTTGAGTCTTGTTGGGCCTCTGTCCTGACTGTTAAGTGCTTATTGAGTGATAGGAAACCTTCTTATTTTTTAATTTTTGGGTGGTATTATTTCTTATCATCTTTTTCATTGGTTGTCCTTGCACATTGGCATGAGTGTTTTCTTCTTGGTATCCTTCTTGGCTTGTCTCTTTTTGCTTGCGGTAGGGTCTATATGTGAAGTTGTTATTCAGTCCTTGCATTTTCTTTTCTTTATATCGAAAATACAAAAACATTTGCTCATTTTTCATTATGGCATTTTCTCTTTTGATTACATTGTATTGATTTTGACACATGTGGATAGATTGCATTTCATTGAAATTATAGAGATCATTGAAAAGTTGCATTTAGAAGCATACCATCTCTTTAGAATTCAAGCTTAGTACTTAGCAGTGTTTTTATATTCACTTCTTTTATATGCTGAGTCATAACACCATTAGTTTCACGACCAAACCTCTTGAGTAATTAGAAGCCATTAAAAGTAACGTTGATTAATTAAAATTGATTAGAAACGATTTTATTTTTTAGAGTACACAAACAAGCATAGGACATAGGGCCTTGGAATACGATTTTGTGAGTAAACTTCTCCAAGGCTATTAAACTAAACATATGTGTCTGACTAGGGAGTGGTGAAACACATTATGTAATTAGTGACTTCAGGAGGCTCCACTCACACCGGAGTTAAGCACGAGGTCACGCGAAGTTGGTTGTAGAGACAGCCCTCTAATACCTTCTTAGCGTCAGAGATATTTCTAGGGTTCTATTCGTATTCTGGGGTCTTTCTAGTACCTTTACCTCGGTGAGAGGTGTTTCTTTCAAGATTTTGGTCTTTGTTACCCTACCCATATAGTGGACCGCACTTACGACTGTTCGCCTGCACATTGGTTATATTGTGGTGACTCTAGTTGCTTGACATAGGTAGCCACATAGGTTACTTACAGCGGTTATTTTTTAGGTACCCTGAGTTAAATAAGGGTCGGAAAGCACACAACCTTTATGGAGGATTTACTCTCTAGGGGATCTGACCAACTATGTTATTAAGCCCACGAGGGCCCTTATAATTTATTATGATACCTATAATCTTTTGAAGGGAGTCTCAAACCCCTCTTGGGTTAGACATACTTACTCTAGTAAGGGATGACCCTTTTCAACCACTATATCATGAACTTTGTGTGTGTTGGACTTTTTTCTTTATTTTGGTGTGCTCTCTAATTATTAGTTGGCCCTAGAATTTGGTTTTATATCTCGAGTCTTGAGTCACCGTGGAGAGACACCAGCCTCCTTGCAGGTCTCGTTGTTTGTTGAAGTTACCACCGCATCTTGAGTCTTTACCAAAGTTTCCTTATAAAAGGCATAAAGATAATAAATGTGGTACATATATCTCCACCTCCCAGACTTGTGACCATCCAGTTATGAATACTGATTCAAATATGAATGTCACATAGATTCCCTCGACTCTTATATCTTATATGATTAGTGGGATCCCTTCGACTCCTTCAGCCTCAACAGTTGGGGTTTCAGATATCCTCGCTCTAATGCTACCCAACCTATGGTTTCTACTCGACTCATAGGAATGAACCCTTTCGGATATCTTTTCGATATGTTAGGCTACAATTCTCAGTCAATACCTTCGGTCTCTAATCCATTTTATTTTGGTATGCCTAACATGATGTCGCAACTCTCATCCTCTATTCCAACGGCTAATGTGAATCCTATTTTTTGTTGGAGTTACTTCACACACACCTAGGATTTTTTTCCTAAGTTTTTTCCTTATTTATTAGTCATTATCCAGTCTCCTATAGTTTAAGGAGATTATTCCTCTAGGAGGATATTCTCTTCAGTTTGACTAGTTGAGTTGAATCTAGATGTTGCATTGGTTTTGTCACCATGCAACATTGGGATCATCACCAACTAATGTGAATTAGCCTTGGTATCATCACTAAACTAGCCCATTACCTATGATTCTCTTATCTTGTCCTCACTTCATTATGTTTTAGTCAGTTAAATGAAGACTGGTAGACTAGTTAACTCAGCTAGGTGGAAGTTCACTCCCGTAATTTCCTGAGAGACTAGACTAGGTGGCATTTTACTCCCATAATTGTTGGTGTGTGTATAGATCACTCTATTCCACCACTATGGTGCATTGGATTCTCATCCAGTGCACATTGGTTGAGTTACATAGATTATATCAATTCATTATTCATTACGGTTAATGAGAATTCTTCCATTCTTTCTCTCTTGCTTCTTCTTTCTCAATTTCTCTCTGCAAATGTGTGTGGTATTTTCTAGATAGATATATTATGTGCAGTTTCAACACATTTACATGGTATCAAATCCGACGGACTGCTAAGAAAATCTACACCAAATTATTTTTTCCAGGTACCAAAGATTGAAAACAGCGAAAAAATGGAATTCCCAAAAGAATTCATTCTTACACCTTACAACTTATTTGCATGGACGGAGAATATGGTCATGAATATTCAAAGAAGAGGATTGTATAGGTTAACTATGAATACAAATATAGAACCGACATCAGCCATATAAAAATCCAAGTATCTAAATCGAATGGATGAAGCAGTCAGAACAATTTGCAGTCTCATTTCCCACGATCTCCTTTTTCACATATCTTCCTATAAAAACCCTAATGAATCCTGGACCACCATGAAAGGGATATTTGAAAAACATGATGATATTATGGGTCACATGATCGAGGTGGAATTTCTCACATTGGATCCAAAAAGCTTCGACAATGTCCAATATTTCTTTACAAAATACAAGGATTTACTGCTGCAACTCAAAGCTTGCGGGGTTGATAAATCTAAGGAGGAGAAACAAATGGTTCTCACCATTCTCTTCAAACTTGGTCCTGAATTCTCCATTTTCATATCCACATTCCATTTATTCAAATTCGCCTCTAGAGCCACCTAGAAGATGCCTTCTCTTGAGGAATTTATCGAATCCCTGACACAAGAGTAAACCACGCTCATCAACATGGGAAAAATAAAAGGCCCAAAGGCACATGCACTTAATGTGAAATATGGAAGCCATAAATATCATAAATCTAAAGATAAATACAAAATGAAATCTCATGCAAATTTGAAGAAGGAAAGGTACTCAAAACCCTTCATCGATGCCTCTGAATCCAAAGGTGGAAAGGGAAGAAAAGGGGAGAAATGCACATACTGCAACAAAGTTTTCCATCCAGAATCCCCATGCATGAAAAAAAAAAGATCTAATGACTCAAATACTTCAAAAAACAACCTTGGATATCGCATCCCCGAGGGTGCCAAGAAGAATAAGCCAAAAGATCATAATCCCAAGAAAGGAAATTCTAGCCATGCCTTGATTTCCATCAAATCCTCTCTCAATGCTTGGATCGTCGATTCAGGAGAATCACATCACATGGCCACCACAAAATAAGTCTATTGTTAATTGGATGCATGCAAAGGTCCTCCTATTTTGATGGGGGACGACTCTCTAGTCGAGCTCACTAGTAGATGAAGGATTGAACTCACCAACGGAAGCTTCAAGAATGTGTTGCATGTTCTCGAACTCTCTGTCAATATTCTCTTTGTCTATCAGATGACGAATTCTGGCACTGGAAATAAATTTATATTCACACCTAATGCATTGGACATCTATGACATACAAACCTATTCCAGGGTTTCTACCGGTGAGGTAAATCATCAATCTAGATTGTATACATTTTATGAATTTATTGAACAAGATTATGCTTTACTACTTACCCATGCTGCTGAAAGAAATAGGATATGGCATGAACGGTTCATGCATTTGAATTTCAGATATATGCAACATCTTAGCAAGAAAATATTGGTTGATGGTCTACCAGACATTCATTTCTCCAAAGGAATATGTGAGGGATGTGTTCTTGGAAAACACCCTCAAGAGAAATTCGACAAAGGAAAGACTCGGATAGCTTCCTCTCATTTAGATATGATCCATAGTGACCTCATGGGACCTTTTCCGCATCCATCAATCAGAAAATCGAGGTGTTCTCTCATTTTTTTTGATGATTTCTCATGTTTCACATGGATTTACTTTCTCAGGAAAAAATCTGAGGTATTTCAATACCTCAAAGATTTCAAAGCCCTGGTTGAGACACAGTCAAGAAAGAAAATCAAAGTCCTTCGAACTGATAACAAGGGAGAGTATGTCAATCATGAGATATAGAATATTTTTCATGAGGTAGGGATTCAGTTGCAACACATAATTCCCTATACTCCACAGAAAAACAGAGTTGTTGAGTGGAAAAATAGATCTATAAAAGAGATGGCATCTTACATGCTACATGAAAAGTCACTTCCACAAAGATTATGGGTCGAAGCACTTAATTGTGAAACCTACATCCAAAACATATCTCCCCGTAGATATTTCAAGGATAAGACCCCCTATGAGGCTTGGAGTGGCCTCAAACCGTAAGTGACCTACTTTCATATTTTCGGTTCACGTGCATGGGCCTGGATTCCCTCTGAAAAGAGGAAGGCACTTGATCCACAAAGAACTGAGTGCATTTTTTTTGGATACCCTGACGGTGTGAAGGGATACATACATATTGATGTTTCCTTGGACCCACTCATCATTGAGCGAAGTGTCCAATTCTAGGAAATTGTATCGTATGTACCTTAGCATCCACATGCAAACACCTTCATTCTTCCACCTGTCTAAGATGATGAGCATGCACATGTCGTCTCTTCTTCAGATGAGAGTTCTGATTTAAAGGATTCAGATGGTCCAGATACAGATTCAGTATAGTCAGATGCAAAGTCAGTGCATGCAGATGCAGATGTAGAGCTAGAGAAGAGGCCCAAGTGGGCCTACACTACTCTCCAGGATGTAGGGGATCTTGTTGGTGATCCATTCGATACTAGGAGGAATCGATCTGATTTTCAGGAGCCTCCTATTTCACTCACTATTACTGAACCATTTCCCTCCAAGAATATTTTCTTGGTTCATTCTTCATATCCACAGTCTTATGGCGAGGCTAATGGAAATCCCTTTTGGGAATCCACCATGCAGGAGGAGTACAACTCCCTCCTCGAGAATCAGACTTGGGATATAGTTCCCCTTCCTTATGGAAGAAAACTTGTCAAGTGCAGACGGGTCTATAGGACCAAGAGCATAGCGAATGGACAGATTAGCAGATACAAATCCAGGCTTGTTTCCAAAGGTTGTTAGCAGGTGCATGGAATTGACTATGATGAGACCTTTGCTCTAGTAGCGAAGATGGATTCCATACATTTGGCACTTACCATTATGGAAGAAAAGGGATGGTAAGTCCATCAGATGGAAATGAAGAATGTGTTTCTTCATAGTGATCGCTTTGAGGATATATATATATGGAACATCCTCAGGGATTTATGCATGATTCCTCTTTGGTCTATCGACTGAAGAAATCTCTTTATGGCCTCAAGAAGGCTCTGATGGCATGGTATGCCAAGATGGACTCCTACCTACTATTACATAACTTTGTACATTGTAAATCATACCTAAATGTCTACATGCTCAGGACGGTTGATTCAATTCTACTCTTAGTTATGTATATTGATGATTTGTTGATCACTAGTTGCTCGACTTCAATGATTGTTGCATTCAAGAGGATTCTACATGACAAGTTCTTGATGACGGACATGGGACCACTACACTTCTTCCTTGGACTCAATATCAGTCAGGATGCATCNCAGTAATCAAACTTTCTTAGGACAAGTATGCATGATATCTCCTTGAGAGATTTTACATTATAGACTACAAGTCTTCTCCGACTCCTTTCCTATCAAGAGTCAAACTTGAGGATGGCGGGGACACTCCACTCATTTACACCACATTGTACAAACAAATAGTGGAAAGATTTTTGTATCTCACACACTCTAGACCAAACCTCACCTATGTAGTTGGTGCAGTTTCCAGGTTCATGCAGGAGCCACATGAGCTACATTGGAAGGCTGCAAAGTGTATCCTTTGATACGTACAGGACACCATCACCTTAGGGACTCATTATGCAGTAGATTCTACATTTGATCTCATCGAGATCACTGATTATGACTAGGTTGGTGATAGAATTGATCGCAATTCCACATATGGTTACTCACTCGGTCTTGTTTATGGGCCTATTTGTTGGTCAAGAAAGAAGCAGGATGTTATTGATATTTCTTTAGCCGAGGTAGAGTACAGATGGGTATTTAACATAACCATTCAGACTATGTGGCTACAACATTTTCTCACTGAGTTGGGCATTCAGTTTCATCGATTGATCGTCATATGGTGCAACAACCAAAGCACTCTGAAGTTATACAGAGATCCAGTTTAGAGGCAACATACGAAACACATCGAGATCCACATGCACTACATCCGGGACTTAGTACATGAGGGGATCATCGACCTATACTTTTTTCCTTCAGTTGAACAAACGAAAGACATCTTCACCAAGACCTTCACTGAGCAGAAGTTTCATTCTCTACGAAGTCATCTTGGAGTGAAGGACACAATTGCCTAGCACTTGTCAATTATTATTTTTACATACATTGTACCTTGAGGGGGGGGGTTTCCCATGATTTTTTCCTCTTTCCTCACTTTATTTCAATGTATCTTCTGTAGTTGGGTACCTAACATGGCCTCGTTGTCGGGGCCGATTCTTTATTTTCACCATAGTTATGTTCAGGGGGTGTTGGAGTTACTTCACACACACCTAGGATTTCTTTTTCCTAAGGTTTTTCCTTTTTTATTAGTCATTTTTTAGGCTTCTATAGTTTAGGGAGAATATTCTCTTCAGTTTTTCTAGTTGAGTTGAGTCTAGATGCTGCATCAGTTTTGTCACCATGCAACATTGGGATCATCACCAGTTAATGCGCATTAGCCTTGATATCATCACTAGACTAGGGCATTACCCATGATTCCCTGATCTTCTCCTCACTTCACTATGTTTCAGTCAATTAATTGAAGAATGGTAGACTAGTTAACTCAGCTAGGTGGCAGTTCACTCTTGTAACTTCCTGAGAGACTATACTAGGTGGCAGTTTTCTCCCATAATTGTTGGTGTGTGTCTAGATCACTCTAGACCACAACTATGGCACATTTCCTTCTCCTCCAATGNTTTGAGTTATACAGAGTATATCATGTGTAAATTATTCATTATTCATTACGGTTAATGAGAATTCTTCCATTCTTTCTCTCTTGCTTCTTGTTTCTCAATTTTTCTCTACAAATGTGTGTGGTATTTTCTAGCTAGATCTATTATGTGAAGGTTCAACACATTTATAGTTTTGGACTTGGGGGCATGGATCCTCCATATGCTCCTCTCTCATTTTGCGAAGGCCATATTCCCCAAACGAATCCTACAATTGGAGTTTGGCATCATTTTTCTTTCGAGCCTAATCCTAGTCTCAATGCTCCTGGATGGAGTACTCAACCAAAAGAAAAAATCACTTCCTATATTATGTCCTTTATCCCCTCTTCCTCCATGATGATTCTGAAAAACACATTTATTATGGATAATCCCCCTCTGTCCTCTATAGTTCCATCCAGAGGGAGTCGGGATATTATCCTACCAGGTAGGACTGGTACCCATACAACCTTTTATGAATCATTTTGGAGGAGGATATTATCCTACCAGGAAGGGCCATGGAATATACCAAAACCCTAGGTGGCCTACAATCCCCCAGTCCCAATCTTTCTCGGGAGCATCGGCTTAGATGTTGCAACCCCGACTCCCTTTTCTGGCCATGCTTAATCTGCTGGATTTTTAAACATTAAATAATGAACTTGTGCGTCATGATCCATCATGGTCCCCCATCCCCACCAAGCTTCCTTCGAACATTCCAAAATTCGAAGGTAAGACTATCAAGGATTTGGGTGATTATGTTACTACTTTTCATCTTTGGTTCTCATCTAATTCCCTTGATGACGATTCTATTTGTTTGAGGCTATTTCAATGCACCTTCATGGGGCTCACCGTGAAGTGGTACATTGATCTAATGAGGGAGACATACGAAAACTTTAATCATATCATTTTGGTCTTTCTCAACCAATTCCAGTTGTCATTTGTTACGATGCCGACATATAATTTTTTTCGGCCCTCTGCCAAGATAAATCAACTCATATCTCATACCATATCCATGAGTAGCGTAGATGGAAGAGGTTGATCAAAGCCTACATTCATCCATATTTTCTGTTGCAATGGTTTTTTAAGTCCTTATTGCCTTATATTTCGAAGGATGTCTCTACATCCAAAGTAACATCTGAGGAAGAAGCTATTTTCAAATCCCAACTATTGGACCTCATATATACTCAATCTAGGATGTTGGATGAAATTCTTCCTGACGCACCGTGGTCAAACTATGACCCTAGAAAAAATCCTCAGCCTCATGTCGATGGAATCATAGGCTCTCCAAATGCTAAGTCTACATATTTGGTGATGAACCAGTTGAAATATTTATCTCTAAGCTAGTTTGTAGTGGGACAAGCTTCGGCTTTGTCCTCCACTCCCACTCAATCGGAAGATGTGCATTATGTGTGGTCATCGCCCAACCCAAATGGTAACCATCGACAAGGAGGGAATAGAAGGAAAGGATGAGGTAATAATCATAAGGGAGGGAAAAATAATAACAAATCCAAGGATGAAACTAACAATGATAGATCGACTAATAATGCTAGTGAGGGCAAGAAAGAAAAATGAAAGGTGAAGTTTCCTTGTAAACTTTGTAAAGATGATCACCTTACCCACCTATTTCCAAAAATAGAGGAATCCTTGAGGCTCTTATCATAGCCACCCACTGTGCTGACAAATCTATTTCCACGTAATCAAAGCATGGCCTCGGGGGCCTCCAACACCAAAAATGCATCGAGCGGGAGTTAAAACCCCTCAGCACATGAAGGTGGCCATCTGTGTGTCAATATTGTCAAGTCTCAGATTGATGTCGCCACTCGATCTCATGATTACAGTTCTTCACAAACTTTTGTAGGTCTAGAGTCTCCTCCTCCTACGGAAAATCCCTTACGGATCGAAAATCTAGAACCTTTGCCTTGTATTCCGAAACGAGTACTAAAATTATCTACCCACAATACTAATGCTAGAGCTTCCCAAAACTATTTGATTTTCAAAGATATGGGTCAAACCCCTTGAGCGATGTCAACTTTGGAAGTGCTCCATACATGTCCTTCATAGAGGAGCACCTTGTTATCTTCTTTAGGAGATCTAGACCCATGTGGCTCGAAGGTTATTAAGTTTGACGTCATGGATGTTAGGCATCACTTAACTTTCCACATGGCCTTTCAAATCCATGTGGAGTACACAAAAAATTACCATCAAACACACTGTAATTGATGAAGGCGTTGTGACATGCGTGATGTCCCTAACCTATAATTCGAAATACATTGGCTCTTTGACTCTATCCCAATCTATGACTATGTTGATCGCTTTTGATGGGCATTTATTCTGACCCCATGGAATTCTTCCCAGTTTTCTTGTCCAGTTAGATGGAAAGATAGTGGAGGTTGATGTTGAGGTGGTTGATGTGGGTCTCTACTATAATTTACTACTAGGGCGTAATTGGACTTATGCTATGACAGCAGTCATGTCGTCCATTTTCCGCACTTTATGTTTTCCTGACGAAGGGAAAATAGTGATGATTGATCAATTTTCCTTTGCACATGCTATTCCTAATGCATCAGTTGGACCTTCAGTCCCTGCGATCGACAATTCTCAGTAGGAAGTTGAGGATGTCGGTTTCATAATGTATTCCTCTCTCATGGGTAGCTTTGATTTTGTGGCACCAATTCATCACATTCATGCCATTTCCAGTGAGTCTTCGTCGTCGATGAGTTCCATTCCTTTCTGTTCTTCTTATTTCAATGACCCTTGGACCCTACTTTCCTAAACTATTTCGTACGAAGGTCAGTCTCACATTGGGATGGAAATGCCACTGTCAACAGCAGAGATTGTGTATCAGTTTGTTCTTGGCGCTATTGTTCACCCAGATCCTTTCTCTTCATAGACGAACAAGGAGAATCATGTTGTAGAGATCGTATGGGTCATCCAACCTTCTTGTTCTCATGATTTCCTCGATGATAATTTACCCTCATATAAAGCCATCTTAGAGGCCATGTATGGTCCTGACAGGCCTTGGGATGATATGCATCATCATTCCTATTTCCTCCCAGAGGTTGTTAGGATCGAACATGATGACTTTAGATCTACCTTGAGTGAGATGGTCGGTCACGCTGTGGTTCCACTAGATACGCGTGGTATATATGTTGAAGGAAACATGGTGAATATTTCTCCTACCATCAAAATTGACATCTTTGGAGTTCCTAGTAAAATTGAGAACATATATGTTGGTGCAGATTGTTCACCTTGAGAAATTTAGATCTACATCGATCTCTTCAAAGAATTTTGTGATGTATTCACTTGGTCATACGAAGAGATGTTAGAGATCAACCTCAGCATTATCGAACATGAGATCAAGAATTATCTGGATGCTAGACCTATTCAACAACATCTTTGAGTTGTTAATCCTAAGCAGGCTCCTGCTATTAAGGCGGAGGTAGAGAATCTACTTAATGTTGGTTTCATCTACCTAGTTTCGTTGACTAGATGGGTATCGAACGCTGTTCCCGTGAATAAAAAAAAGGAACCATCTCTGTATGTATGTATTTTTGACACCTAAAAAAAACTTGTCCTAAGGATAACTTCCCTACTCCTTTCATTGACTAGATTCTTGATGAGTGTGTAGGAAATGAAATCGTCTCTTTTATGGATGGATTTTTAGGGTATAATAAAATTCAAATCAAACCCAAGAATCAACATAAGACGATGTTTATTTGTCCTTGGGGTACTTTTGCATACCGGAAAATTCCTTTCAACCTTAAAAACGCTGGAGCAACCTTCCAACGTGCCATGACCATTGATTTTCATGATCTCAAGCATATTTTTGAAGCTTACCTCAATGATCTCGCTGCTCACTCTTGTAAGAGAGTGTATTACTCCACTCACCTTCGATTAGTATTTGAGAGATGTTGTTACTATCACATTCGGTTGAACCCTCACTAGTGCATCTTTTGCATTAGGTTTGGTCGTATTTAGGATTCTTAGTATCTGAGCATGGGATCACGGTAGGTCCTATTAAGGTTGAGGAAATACATTGATTGCCTCCCCCGTGCAAAATTTGACAACTTCAAGGTTTACAAGGGAAGGTTAATTTTTTGCGTCGGTTCATAGTGAACTATGTTAGTTTAACTAATTGTTTCATGCGTCTTTTGAAGAATCATACTCCATTTATATGGGATGAGATAACCCAGGAATCCTTTGATGCTCTTAAGAAATATTTGGTTTCGACACCTCTACTGAAGCCTCCAGACTATAGTAGAGACTATTTTCTTTATGTCGTCGCGTCCAAAGGGACGGTTGGTATGGTTCTAGTTCAGGAAGACAATGAGCTCCATGAGCACATTGTCTACTATCTCATTCGAAACCTAGTCGGTCCTAAAATTAAATACTCTCACGTAAAGAAAATAGCCTTGGTCCTCGTACATGCAGTTCAAATATTACAACATTATATATTACTTTTCAAAACTAGCATAGTTGCAGATATCAATCCATTTCAATATTTCCTCACCAGGTGCATCATAGAAGGGAAATACAATAAGAGGATTGTTATTTTGCAATAATTTGATCTTGATTTTTCTTTGGCAAAGTCTAAGAAATCGTTAGTTTTTGTCAAGTTGATATCATAATTACCTCAACTAGATGAAGACATTTTTCATGATGGTTCGTTCGTGGATGAACATATATTCCTTATCTCATATTCGGACCCCTGGTATGGAGACATTCTAATTTACCTTCAAACCTTGAAGTTATTCCAACATCTTTCGAGAGACGTTCGATGATGTATATGTCATCAGGATAAAAACTACCTTATCATCAGTGACACTTTGTATCGTCGAGGAGTAGATAATATATTATGTCGTTGCTTGACTCACGAGGAATATGAGTCTATTCTCAATGACTATCCTAGTGGGGCTTGTGGTGGTCATTTATCCAGGCTTGTGATAGCCCAAAAAAGATTGTGATTCAATTATTTTTGGCCATAAATTTTTAAAGATTGTGTTGAAGCAGTCAAGAAGTGTCACCCTTTCCAGGTGTTCGCTTGAAAAATGTGCTCGCACCCAGCCCCTCTTCACCCAATCATCATTGTTGGTCCCTTCACCAATTGGGGGGTATATTTCAGGTATTGTAACCCAGCTTCGGCTGGGGGCATCAACATATCATTGTGGTCATGGATTACTTCACTAAATGGGAAGAGGCCATGCCTACCATTAAATCCAATGGTAATACTATAGTATTCTTCATATTCAACCAAATTATATCCCAGTTCAAAATCCCAAAAGCGATTGTCACTTATCATGGAAGTCACTTTTAGAATGAAATAATGAAAGAGTTATCATCAAAACTAGGGTTTAGGCATGGTCATTCTTCCTCTTATTATCCCAGGAAAATGGACAAGTAGAGGCGGTGAATAAATCTCTCAAGAACATCTTGCAAAACATTGTCAACCAGAGTAATTCTAACTGGAATCTAATGCTTTACCCTGCACTTTGGGAATATCAAACCTTAGTAAAGACTTCCGCCATTTTTTATCCTTTTTAGTTAGTACATGGCGTGGAGTCGATTCTTCCGATTGAATGTGAAATCCCTTCCCTCAAGTTGGAAATTGAGCTCTTGCCTGACACATCCGATATTGAAGAACTCATTGTGCACCTAGAGCGTCTCAATGAGATGCATTGAGATGCCTCGACAACTATCGAAGTGAATAAATGACATGTTAAGGTTCAGTATGATAGATCTATTTGTCCTCGACATGTATGCTGAGGGTGACTTGGTTCTCCTATATGACCAAGCCAAGAACCGTTGGGGGCAGGAAAGTTCAACCCCATGTGGCACGGTCCTTATATCGTGTGATGTGTCTTAGAGAAAGGAGCCTATTAATTGGAATATTATGAAGGGAATATGTTGGATGAGCCCAGAAATGAGCTCCACCTTAAAAGGTATTGCGCTTAATCCATCAAATCTTGGGGTGGGACCTTTTGTATATTAGTTTATCTTAGTGTATATACATATTTTCATTTGTGTCATCCGCTTACTTATCAAGTTTTCCCTTGGTTAGAAGATGTCAATGGAATATTCAGTTTACCTAGGATTCACAGACAGTATCAGTCGTCATACGTGGAACATGGATTCTACTTCTTGGGTCATTTACTCACCCAAGGACCAACTGGTGTCTTCAGGTGGCATTTGTCTGGAACCATCGACGAACAATATGGCTGAGTATAGCATTGTTATAGAACTATTACGTGATTCCATTTCACATGGTGTTCATTTTTTAGAGGTTCTCCTAGACTCCCAGTTAGTCGTATGTCATTTAAACGACAGTTATCATGTGTGAGACCCTACTCTACTCTGACGATTTCTACGAGTACAACTTTTGGAATGATACTTTGACTTTATTACTTATAATCACATACCTAGAAGTTATAATAATGTATATGATGCATATGATAATTATATTTTATTTGGAATTTGTCACATAACTAAGCAAAGAAAACACATTCATGCATGTACACATTGTAACATATATAAGTAAAGCCAAAGACCAAAAAAATTTATATTTCATATTTTCAAAAAATATGGTGTCATAGTACAAAATGGGGCTCACACCCTCAAAATACACATATGGTTGGTATAAAATACAACCATGGCATCTATGCCTATGGAACTAGATGTCCATCATGATAGCACACTACGTCATTTGCAGGACACCTGAAGAGTCGCACCCATGCATGGGGTACACCCACCACCTGTCACTGCATAGCCTCTGGAATATCCTCCACTTGACCCATAGGAATCATGTGCGTCAATCGAGACAAGTTCGCCTACACATTCTACATCACTCTCTATGCATATCCTCCCACATGATCATCTCCCTGGCTCCTTCACCTCTGTCGTGGGAATCCCTCTAGTCATCTCAGACCTACATCTGAGTGACAAAGAAATTGTTAATCCCTGATACCATAAAAAATATTTTTTATTATTCTTGTTAAAACACCAAAAAATGAAATATATAAAAACATTTATTACCAATATCACCATAGGTGGAACCTGGTGGAAAATGCATATATGGATCCCCTCTATAGTTGATCCTAGCATAAGAGTAGTCGTCAATGCTTATGACCTGTAGATGCCACCAGAAAAAGAACTCATCATTATAGGGGGTTGGCACCTTACCACCTCCTAGCCGCCTCATCACATTGGTCCACCGTGGCATGGATGGATCACATTGTCTATGTGGAGTAATCTCTACTCTAGGAATCAAGCCTAGAACCAGCTCAAATAAAAAACTACAAAGAATGAATGCAAATCTGAAATTTCTCTTTTTCCCTTGTTTGCAATCCATTAGTTGGCTCTTCATGTTAGCCAACAGTGAGGTACACCAGTCATAAATAGTGGGTCGTAAACACTCCACCACATAAAACATGAGTGTCCTTGATGCCTGGTGTAATGAGCCCAACCCTGAAATATGTGTAAGTAAAAGCACAATGATCTTTAAGATGAGGTTCTTGATCACCCTGATTGGGAATTGGATCCCTACATTATCTGTGTCTACAACACAATGGGTGGCAATGTAATCCTCCATAGTCATACCACCCCTAGACCCTCGGGCCTTGAGATTCACTACCTCACCTTGGTGAGGCAATCATGTGATAAAACATATGTCTTCCACTTCAATCCTCAATGGTTTCCCATTGATCTTGAAGGCTTCTGTCTCTGGATCCCAGTAGTTTACTAGAAACTAGAGAACCTCACTTGAGCCCTCATCCCTTTGAGAGCCAAAAACTTGTAAAGGCCACATCCTTTTAAATCTTGTTGGGCCCCTGCATCCCTTCCCATTTTTGCATCTATCTCTTCATGCCCCATCTCCCTCGATTCAATCACCATCTTGCAAAAGAAAAGTCATTGTTTGGGTTAAATCATTTCAAAAAAGTGTTCACAAACTTGTATGTGGGATAACATGGTAACAATTGCATATAGGGTTGCACATATGCAGGCGGGATTTGATTTTCCTGCGTATACATGACCCGATGAGCTATCACCCGTGTACTCCCTAATTTACATATTGTGCCCTCTAATACACAAAAAATGGGGCCTAAAATTGAAATTCAAACCATTAAAATATAAGTAGATGGGATGGGCACTTACTTGGCCCAGATGGTTGTTGATTCCATTGATTGTATCTCCCACAATCAACACTTGAATATCGTGGGAAAAATGGCCTAAAATGCACTATGTGGGTGAAAAAACTCAAATGGTATAGTAAAATGGTCTATATTTACTATTAGTAGAAATTGTTTTACCCTCTTCATATAGTTTGTTCTAATTTTTTACCTTGTGGACTAATAGTGCAATGGAAAGAATTGGTTTTTGGTGGTTTTTTCCAACATTTTTTTCAGTTTCCATCATCATATCACCCGTTCATGCTTTCAACAGGTATATTCTTTAACTGGCATATAGGATAGGTTGTCACTCCATTTTTAACTCTTGCATCATCCTATGACCATGATCCATAGACCCTAGGTACGAACACACTTATTAGTAGCATAAAACCTTCCTACTGCTACTAGAAGTGTCGCTATTAAGTGGTAGAGGCTTACAAAACATGGGTGCCTTAGTTAGAACCTTTGTGCTATTTGGTGCCCATGTAGAAGTTATTCCATAGGATCGAGAGTTCCTTATAGTTTCAACATGACTTTACGTTCGAACCCCATATTCTTACTCACAAGAATTATGACCTTTACCTATGGGACTCCCCCTGAGTCTTAGTTAATCTCGTTTCTGACTCTATAAAAAATGAAAATATTTCCCAGTGAAATTTCCTTTTCACACTCGTTAAATGGCTTTGAAAGGATGTCTATTTTGTGTAAGTTTAACCCTTTTTCAGACCAAGTAGACTACTTACGAAAAAGGAATACTCTAGTCAACATTGGCTAGAAGAGCTCTCTTGGGTATTATTTTATGCTTTTTCAGGCCTAGGAGACTAAATCTATGAAAAAGGAAATTCTTTGGAATTAATTTCTAATCGCATTCCATCATCATGCTTGTAGTATTGAGCCTATTTCAAGTTCCCTCTTTCTCATTATAAGCCTCTTACCGCAACAATTTGCATCACTAGCCAAACAGAGCCCTTTTTATATCCTTTGCATCTTGACACCCTGTACCCTAAGAGGAAACATCCCCCCGAGTGTCCATGCCCCACATGCACTTACTTACATTGAGCATAGGTATGTTCCATTGTTTGGAGCTAGTTGCTTACTCGCGGCACTTGTTTCCTCTCATGTATCATAGCATTTATTTTCCTATGAAAAAACAAAAAAATACGGGCGGGAAAAGGATATTATATCATATCAGTAGCAGTCGTGTCGCCTTTGAACAGAGCACAAAATTTTGAGTCCACTTTCATCCAAAGTTTGGTTTTAGCATGGCCTTATGAAGTTGAGCTCTTTACTTACATTTTACTACTCTAACTAGTTATTATTCCATTCCCTATGGAGAATTCATTGATTCCTCCTACATCACGAAGTTTTATCATCAAGTCTATGTTTCCTAAGTAATCCATATGTCTCATGCTCTTGTTCAAAGGATGTCCATAATCCTATGTCGTCCATTTCTCGGAATTCTTGACTTTTCATGTCGGTCATACCCTCAATGTATCTCAAAGTCACATGAATTTGTAGTCCTATCATGCACCGTGGTCCTACTTATATTATGGGTAAGTAACCTTGAAACCAGTAGTTGACATCTCCTCATTGGTCGCTGACTGGGGGGTTTCCCTTGTGTTCAACGGAAATAAATCTATTCACACATTGGGATTCGTGCAGTGTCTTGGATTCCATTAGTGTTATTGGTGGTTTCCTCGCCTTTGTCAACATATTTTCTTATTGGTTGTTATTCACAGGGTCTCTTTCATGCACTACTTACATCTGGTGCATGCGAGAGACACACAGGGTCATTAGTTCGTGAACATCCTATTTGTCCAAGCTCCTCCTAATCATCAAGATATTGCTTTGTACCTCATTCTAACTGATGAGAGATGCCATAATTCACTCCTTCCAATAGGTCTCTTTCCATCGACTTCAACGCATCTATTCTGGAAATGAGACCTAGAGTCATATGAGTACCTAGAATCTTGCAGTCATCAATGGAAGTTTCTCCTGCCATCGACAGTTGGGAATACATCAATGTCTCTTGATCGATGGATTCTTCAAGTGTTCAACCTCAACACCCTTATTCACACTTGTAGAATGTAATCGGTGCCTTGATACCTTCTTTCATTATCAGTAGGTTGTCTCGTGTTTGTTAATGGTATTCCTTAATGACCGGTAATAAAATGAAATCTCATTTTGTTCAACCTCAACTCCTCTATTCACATGATGTAGACTTTCACCTTCGGCGGATACTGTAGAAGACCTCTAGCTTACAGTAGCAACTTTCCTAATTTGTTTTTGTCTTTCATTGGACCAGTACCTATATGATTTCAGTGATCATGGGAGATTAGATTGTACTCCATTGTATAAAGATATCTTCAAATTGATTTCTAGATTGGATTCCACTATGCCTTGTTCGTGACTATCACAACCTATGGAATATGTCTTCTTTGTATTTCCTATTCATGGCCATGAACAACTATTTGGTATATTTCCACATGGATCTGCAGTGTAATTCAGATTGGACGCCATGTGTACAAATTCATTATGGATTGTAATATTCTAATAATTAACTAGCACTTCCAGCTAAGTCTCTATTACTCCACTTCTGGGAATTATAATGTATTTCAACCGTCCCAGATACTCCTCTGACCTCAACATTAGTGAGAATATGTTACAACAATTTTTTCCTCACCCCATGCAACTTGCTTGGATGGCCTTTCCATTTCCCTATGTAGACTTGAAGTCCCATTTTATACCTTCTAGAGCCAAAAAGCACATTTTTCCATATATACGCGCCCTATCAGTTAAACAACAAGCGTATACGCAGGTTGCTCCACTTCAGCCCACATACATCAGGTTTGGTGCTAAAAATTAAAAATTATGTTGGGTTTCCATGCCATGTCATGAGATCCATGATCCTTGACCTTTAATATACTGGATTATGCTAACATTATATATTGTCACCATATCCTTGCGTATCTTGGTTATTGAGGACAAGTTGCAAGTATAAATATTTGAGTTGCGTTCTCAATGGTGGTCTTCATTAAACGTCCGGATGAGGTAGGCTCTTGGCCTTTTCTTGTTAACATTTCATTTATATAGAATATTTGGGATTAGAGTTGATTTTTGCATGTCATTCCGTCTGTTGTGGTTTACCCCATGCCATAGAGAGATTTTCCTCATAACAAATGGATTCTTATTTTTTACCCTATGAATGAAAGAGATAATATTTAGCCTCTGTGTATCAAGCTTCATTCTATACCCTCATAAATTTGGTCTAAATGATCCCTAACTCTAATAGGGAGTAAATTACAGAATTTTTTGGATATTGATGAAAGAATGAGGAACTTGGACTACACCATGATAGCCAATATCTATGTAGAGATGAACCTTGGGGATGGTCTTCTCAAATGTATTTATACTAAAATATAGGGTTGGTATCATAGGTAGTATATATATTATGCTAACATTCCTTTTAAATGTATTATTTAACACGTATACAGTCATTTGTGAAGGATGTGTCCTAAGAAAAACATCCAGGATGAAGAGGTCATATATGAGAAAGGGTAGGACCAAGAGGTGGAGGATAGAGCCAAACCTAACTCTCCAATCCTAATGAAGGAATTTGAACCTACAATAAAAGAACACAAAGGTAGTCCCTTTTATTTTGTTGAGGAATAAATATTTAAAATTACAATAAGAGTACTTTAGAATATTTCAAGGGATAAAAGTCTAATTCCCTCAAGGGGTAAGCGCCCAAGGTTTGATCCCCCGGGAGGAGGAAATGATGTTTATAACAAAAATGGTATTTAATAATTGTAGGAGACTATGTTAGATAGAGAGAACACAAAAGGTATTTTATTAGCACCATTCCCAAGCTAGATTTTTATGACTATAAATGCAAAAAGGAAATTTGGGGGCCTAGATATAGGGTGGAATGAATATTTATAGTTATGAAACTTGCTTATTTTTCCTTTATCCATTTACTTGAATATTTATTTAGGTGAGGTATGCATATCATTCTCTTCTATTAATGTGTATGGTCCATTTTAGCATCAGAAAGAGTATTATGAATGTTTTTTTCCAGTGGAGTTTCTTGTAAATAATTTAGAGGATTGAAAGCTTTGTGACATGGAGCCTCTAAAATTAGTTCCAACTTGGAATAACGAAGTAGAGGGTGATGGTATTGCTAAGTGATTGGATATATTTCTAATGGCATAAAGTATGTTGGAGGATATTGAAAGAACCAAGTCTTGGGTTGGAGAAGGGGGATTTCAAATCATGCTCCTATTATTTTGCAAATGGAAAAATTAGATGAAAATCCCCCATGGCCATTCAATTTTAAATAATATTTGCTCAAGGATCATGGATTCATTGAGGTAGTGAATAGTGAATGGAAAAAATATGATGATAATAAGGAAGATAGAGCTATGCTTAAATTTAATGGCTACCTTAAAAGAGTGAAAGATATAATAATAGAATGAGGTAAGAGGAAATATAGAGAATCTAATATTCAATTGTTCAGTTTCGAAGAGGAGATATCAAGTGTTTATAGTAGGAATTCAACAAGTATTTTTTCTAAGGAAGAGAAGTTGATTCTCAAAGATTTAGAAGCTACAAAGAAACAATTTTTGGAGTGGGAGGAATCAAAGTGTAGATAAAAGAGCCAAGA
>SNQJ01S0056275.1:38808-53879 GCA_010110895.2 Picea sitchensis | reverse complement strand
TAATAAAGAGAAGTGACAAAATCAAGAAATGATAAAGTAAGGTGACAAAATCAAGAAAGAATATTTAAATGATAAAGTATTGAAGAACTTTCTATTTATGGAAAGTGGTTAACCCTAAAATAAGAAAAATAAGGTTAAGTGACCTAGAAATGGGTTAAGTGACGTAAAAATGGGTGAAGTGATCTAGAGGATGAAAGTATAAATAAGATAGCAATGGTCTCTTGTAGATCATCATTTTTGTGAATCAATGGAGAAATTCTTGTAAGATTATTTTTGAGTGTTGATGGAGAGCTTCTTGTGAGAGCATCTTTGGTGTGGATCTCTTGAGCATGATTGAAGATCTATTCTGAGAAAGAGAGCATGAGGAGGATCTCATGGACACATCAAATTTTCGGCAATATCGGAGATCTTGACGACAAAAGTCTCAGAGCTTCAGAAACCCTAGTTTATGAGGTGTATGCAGGTTGTAATGGGCCAAGGCGCATACATACGTGGGTTGTATGAGGACAGGGCGCGTACAGTGGATAAAATCATGGAGATTTGTGTTTGAGTTGATGACTGGTTGTTGAAGGTTGAAGCAAGTTCCAGATCTGTATTATGTGGGCTCAGATCTGTCACTGAGACACTGGTATGGTTACATTATTGTCTTGATGGATAGTATTGCTTGTTGTGTTGTGAATGCTTAGGGCATTCTTGGTATGGTTGTTATGATGTGATTTATGTTGGTTGATGGAGTGATTAGTACTCTTATGACTTAGTGGTGATATGATTGCTATGGTATACTAATTTCTTATGCATGATTGTTTTAACATTCATATTGATTGGTTGTGGAGCTTGAGTAAGCTATTGGAGAGCTTGGATGTGTTGTCACTGGCTGGTGGTCAGTTGGGACAGTGAGAAACATAAGAGAATGATAAATTGATTGCAGAGAATCTGAGTTGATATTGAAGGATAAACCCTAATATCTCATAAGGTATACGCAGGTTGTTGTATACACTGGCTGCATACATACACGAGTTGTAGTGAGCTAGGGCGTGTACACACACGGGCTGCACCACTGACAGGTCGCACACCTGTTGTAGATTTATATCTGTTGAGGATTGTTGCCTCATCTTAGTTGGTGCTGAGTGTGTAACCTGAGTCTTGCATTATAGAGCTGGTTCTCTTGTAGAGTTGTACTCTATTCAATTGTTACTGAAAAACCCCAAGGATTATAGTCCATAATAAAAATAAAATTGTACATACATCTTGTGTTCTTTGTGTTCCTTGTGGTGATGACTTATTGATGATCTATGTTGCTGATCTATGTTGTTGATATATTTTCACATCTAACTGGTTATAAATGATAACAATGAGTAATGAGTAAAAGTTTAATGTTAAGTAATGAGTTTTGTGTAAGAGGGAATTTTTTGTAAAAATATCCCCACAATCATTCACCCCCCGCGCTCCCACCCCCTCTAAGTGTGGTAGGTGTGTCCAACATTTGATGCCAATCACTTTGTTCGGGCATGAGACATGAAAAACATGATGTATCTTGGAGTGTCTGGGAAAAGATAACTGATAGGCCACTAGCCCCACATGTTTTATAATGGTATAAGGACCATAAAATTTTAGTGCAAGTTTCTGACACTATTGGGAATTGAGTGAAGTCTTCTTGTATGGTTGGAGGTAAAGAAACATTTGATCCCCTTTAGAAGATTGACGTTTAGAACTACCCTGATCTTCCTGATAATTTATGCCATTTTGATCCATTATTAAATTTTCTTTGAGAGTACGAAGAATGTTCATGTGGACGGTAATATTGTGGTCAACTTCCTGAACTTTGGAGACACCTATCATGTATGGGAGAACTGATGGTGGCTTATGTCCATAGATTGCTTCAAAAGGAGTCATGCGAGTGGCAGTATGATAAGAGGTGGTGTACCACCATTCGACGAGGGGTAACCACTGAACCCATTGATGTTGTCTGTTAGATGAAAAACACCTCAAATATGTTTCTAAACACTTGTTGACCACTTCCATTTGGTCATTAGTTTGGGGATGATAAGTTGTGTTGATATGCAATTGAGTTCCATGGATCCTAAATAACTCTTGCCAGAAATTACTAGTAAAAGTGGGATCATGGTCAGAAACAATAGAATGAGGCATTCTATGGAGTTCGAAGATATTATCCATAAAAATTTAAGCCATTGTGGATGTTGTGAACACGTGTTGAAGAGAACAAAAATCAGCATATTTGGAAAGATGATCCACTACCACCATGGTGACTGACTTATTGCTTTATTTGGTTAATCCAAGAATGAAATCCATGGAAATATCCTTCCAAATAGTAGGTGGAAGTGGAAGGGGTTGGACTGTACCAGAAAGTTTGACAGTCTTGCCCTTATTGCATTGACATGTATCACATTCGACCACAAAGGTGTGTATTTTTTGTTTCATATCATCCCATAAGAAATATCATTTTATCCTTTCATAAGTTTTTTTAAAAACTAAATGGCCTGCTAAAGGTGAAGCGTGAAACTCAGAGAGAACCTTGAGTTTAAGGGTCGACTATTTTCTTAAATACAAGCGACCTTTATAGTGAAACTCTTCATTGTGCCAAGAGTACCCTGAAGAACTTGCAGATCCTGTTGAAGTTTTACGATTAGGATGGAAATTTTTGGGTCTTGAAACCATTCCTGTTGAATAGCCTGAATTCAATCTGCTATAATGAATGATAGGGAAAAGAGGGGCCCTTCGTTTTCATATTTTTCGGGAAAGAGCGTCAGCCACAACATTTTATATTCCTTTCTTGTAAATAATTTCATAATCATATCCAAACAACTTGGTCGCCCATTTTTGTTTCTTCAGGGATGAAATTTATTGTTCCAGGAAGTACTTGAGGCCTTGATGATACGTTTTAATTTGGAAGCGTTGTCTCAATAGATAAGGGTGCTAGATATCCATTGCATGCAGAATAGCCAACATTTCATTTTCATAAATAAATTGGCCCAAATGTCGGTCTAAATATTGTTTGTTGGTGAAGCCAAAGGTCATCCATATTGCATGAGAACTATCATGATTCCTCTCCTAGATGCATCACATTCCAAAACAAAGGTCTTGGTGAAATCAGGTAGGGCCAGTATAGGCATAGTGCACATAGCTTGTTTTAAGGCTTGAACGGATTGGTCAGCGGCTGGAGTCCAACTGAAAGCATTCTTTTTAAGGAGAGTTGTGAGAGGAGCCACAATTTTTTCATAATTCTAAACAAACTTGCGATAATATCCTATTAAACCTAGGAAACCATGCAGACTTTTAAGAATTTTAGGGAAAGGACAATTTTGTATAGCTTCAATTTTCTTGGGATCCACCCTTACACCATCATTTCCAACAATATGACCTAGGTACTCAACTTCAAAGGCACCAAAAGCACATTTAGATTGTTTAAGGAAAATTTGGTGCTTGGAGAGAAGATGGAGAACTTGATCTACATGGGTGAGATGGGTTGGCTAGATTTTACTATAGATGAGAATATCATCAAAGAAAAATAACACAAAGTGATGAATGAAAGGATGAAATACATGATTCATGAGGATTTGAAAAGTGGAGGGGGAATTACAAAGACCGAAGTGCATGATCAAGAACTCATAGTGGCCCTCATGAGTGCAAAATGCAGTCTTGGGGATGTCTTCCTCTTTCATATGTATCTAGTGGTAGCCCAAACGTAGGTCGAGTTTGGTAAAGTATTGATCCCAACTGAGTTCATCTATCATATACCTAGGGAGGTGATATGGGTGGTAATATGGGAGATACCCAAAGAGAATGGGCGTTAGATATTATTAGTGGAGGTTATTCAATGTAAGGTGGACTAGGTCCACCATGGTATTAAATAAGGCCCATTATGGTAGTTGGATAGAATAAATGAGTAGTTAGATATAATAAATAGTCTTTCTAGAAGATACCTTCTCTAGAATGTCCCTAGGAGATATAAAATATTATAAAAGGATATGTAAGCAATGTAATTGGCATGGTGAAGAATATTGTGAATGTACAAACAAGTATTGTTTGAGGAGTTTTATCCTTCCATAAGAATTAATATATGGTGTTACCCTACCTCATGTGTTTTCTCTACATTTATTTTGCTCATTGTTATGGTGAATGGTTTTGGTGTTTATTCTTGTTATTGTTTAAGTATATTTGCAAATCTAGTATTGGTATACAACATTTGGCATTAGATCTCTTTCCTTGGGAAAGAAGAGAAGAATTTTTGGGTTATTTTTGCAGAAGTTTTTAAAAAAAAAAGGGGGCGACACACTTCAGGCTTAGATATGATACTTTCTACTCGGAATTTTTAGAAATTAATCAGATATTTGGATTCCTCTTGAAAAAATACCCAATTTCAAAAAACAAAATCAGCTGAAACGGAGTCCGGGAAGTGAAGTTATGAGCATTTTAAATTCAACAGTTTTTCAAAGTTTTTCCTAAAAAAACCCGTGATTTTCTGTAGTAAATTATTTTTAACCCTAGTTTTTGTTAAAAATTTCTCCCAAGAAAAATGGTTTTTACTAGAAATGATGATGGCCCCAATATTGAATAATTCATAAAAGACTTGAAGTCATCTCGGAAAGAGAATTGGAAACAGTGGGTAATATGTAAATTACAAGGTGATGCGGCCATTTGGTGGAAATCAATTGATGAAACTTTCTGTTGAAACCATTGAAAAATTAATTTTATACAAGTGGTCTCATAAGAAGAGTAAGGATCAAGAATGCAACAAGAGTTTAATTTCAGGTGGCAAATCTATATTGCAGATTCATGGTTGTATTTATCAAGAAAATGTCATTGTTTCTATTAACCCTCATTGCATGCATAATTTTATCAATGTTCAATTGGTTAATAGATTGCAAGTTGTTGCAAAGAATATTCAAAACACACAGGTTGAAGGTGAAAATATTCAAATGTTCAAAGATTTGAAGATTACCATGGATAAATGTGTGTTGCATTCAGATTTGTATGTTATGGATATGGATAAAGTGGTTATTGTTTTGAGATATCCTTGGATAGAATCAGTTGGAATAGTTAATATTAATGTGCAAAAGAAGTTTTTGAAGTTGTGGTACAAGATAAAGAAAATCACATTGTAGGATGTGTCTCTTAGTAAGATAGAAGGGCCCATGACAACAAACACAGAAGTTATTGCAGATTCCAAAGTGGAGTCAGAGGACGAGTCTATAGAATCAGATGAAGAAAATCCATAGAACGAAAACAATAACGAAGCTGAGGTGGTTAGTGACTCAAAGGCACAAGGTGTTGCAGATTTGAAGAAAAATGAACAAATTTCTATAATCATGGTATATCATCATCCACATCATTTAGAGAAACAAAAGTCATCCAGGCAAGGGCATGAGCATCCATACACTTATGCACCAGTCGAGAACCAAAAAGGAAACCAATCAAGAGGTGCATGGAGACCTACCAACACTACAGGGCGACATCGTGATAAAGAACCAAGTCCATGGAAACATCGACACGATGCAGAACAAGATCAGGGTGGCAAGGAAACAATTACACATCATATTTGACTTCCATTAGGATGGATGGATGGTCATACTTGGTACTGTTGGTTGTGGAGCTTGATTATCTTCCTGATTTAGAGGTCTTTTACTTTCAGCCGTGTTTATACCCCATGAAGTATTTACACCCCANGAGTGCAGAGGGGGGGTACCCCCTCTGCGGGGTCCGGGGGGGCTATCCCCCCAGCTAGGGTGTCTGGGGGAAAGCGGGGGTTTGGGGGCAGCAAGCCCCGATGGGGGTTCGGGGACGAAACCCCCGAAGCAAAATTTGCCTTGTAAAAGTATATTGTAATTTCATTGTAAATCTGAACCATTCATTATAAGATCGCAGATCTAACGATAGAGATTATGTTAGGTTTTTTTTTCCCTAGAAGACAACCCTCTTTTATGAGGAAAATTTATCACGACTATGTATGTTGGCGAGTATTGTATTCTGAGAGAGGAGATTGTGAGAGAAAGAAGAGGAAGTTATAGCGGGTTTTGCTGTAAGTTGTATCCCTTCATTTTGTTGGATAATAATAAAAAAAAGACCTGGAAATTTCTCTGGTGGGCGTAGCCCACACTAGGTGAACCACGTAAATCTGTGTCTCTCTTGTATTGTGTATCTTCTGTGTTTTGTTTCCGCATTTGTTTTATTTTTATTGCTCTGCGGTCCTGTTTTTCTAACAGGTACCAGTTGGCTATTATTCTCAGTTGATCATATCGTATGGTCTCTTCTCATGTTTCAGGGACAAAAAATGATTAAGGGGGGTGGAATGTAATATACCTAGGAAGGTAATATAAGTGGTAATATGGGAGGTACCCAATGAGAATGGAGGTTAGATACTATTAGTGGAGGTTATTCAATGTAAGGTTGACTAGGTCCACCATAGTATTAAATGAGACCCACTATGGTAGTTGGATAGAATAAATGGGTAGTTAGATATAATAAATGGGTTTTCTAGAAGATACCTTCTCTAGAATGTCCCTAGGAGATAGAAAATACTATAAAAGGATATGTAAGCAATGTTATTGGCACGGTGAAAAATATTGTGAATCTACAAGCAAGTATTGATTGAGGAGTTTTATCCTTCCATAAGGATTAATATATGGTGTTACCCTACCTCAAGCGTTTTCTCTGTATTTCTTGTGTTCATTGTTATGGTGAATGATTTTGGTGTTTATTCTTGTTATTGTCCAAGTATATTTGCAGATCTAGTATCGGTATACAACATCATCTAGAAGATCATTTATGATAGAATGAGAAATTTGTCCTTGATGGTAAGTTTGTTAAGGGCACAAAAATCAGGACACATGTGCCAAGTGCCTTACTTCTTGAGGACCATGACAACAGGGGAAGAATAGGGACTAGTACTGGGATGGATAACACTCGCTTCTAACAATTCTTGGACAATTTTCTAAATTTCAGTTTTTTGAGCAAAGGGATGATGATAAGGGATAACATTGAGAGAAATATTGCTCATGATTAAAGGAATGGAATGGTCATGGTCTCCTGAGAGGGGGGAAGGCCCTAGGGAGTTTGGGAAATAGTGGGTTGGAGGGAAAGGATCGTTTGAAGGCCAGGGTGTACCAAGGTTGTCTCAACTGCTTGAATGGAATGGAATTGGGAAATGGTTTTAGAATGACCATTTTTTAGTAACATTTCCATGTTATGGGAGCTGATGATCTCCAGAGATCCCGTTGTAATGCCTTGGAATTTACACTATTGTCCTTCATGTTGGAATTGCATGGTTAATTCCTTAAAATCCATGGTGATGGGGCCAAGAGTGTGTAACCATTCAACACCAAACACAATGTCACAACCACCCATGTCAATAGAAAACATGTGATATTTTAGGTTATACTAACTAATTTGTAGGCACACATTTTCACAACGCCCCCCACATTTCATGGAGCCACCATTTCCAATCATGATTTGAAAATTGTTGACAACACGGATATAGTAATTGCATTCTTATGCAAGGCGGTGATGAATGAAATTATGAGTGCTGCCATTGTCAACTAGGATGATGACTTTCCTGTGCTTAATGTGACCAAACAATTTGAGGGTTTTGGTGGCAGAAAAAACAGTGAGAACATTCAATGAAATTAGTGGTTCAACTTTAGGAGGATTAGAGGGTGATGTAGGATCATCTATTTTGAGTAGCTCTTCTTTAGGTGAAACCTCATCCTCTTCATAAGAAATATCCTCTAAAATGGCCATAAAAAGTTTATGTTATTTACACGCATGTCCGAGAAAGTATTTATCATCACAATTGTAGCAAATACCCTTGAGTTTGCGTTCAACCATATCTTACTGTTTTTATTTTTGGACCTTGAGAGGAGGGGCCTGAGGAGAAGGGGTGGTGGGTTTTGGGCGGGGAATAATAGTTATTTTTTTTCTTTGGGCCAAGATGACTTGTTGTGCCTCCTTGGCATATTTAGTTTCTTCCAACCAAGTCTGGGGGTGAGCCATGATGACTTGGGCTCAAATTTCATACTTGAGGCCACTAATAAATCATTCCCACAAGAAAGAATTTGCCATTCCCTCTGTGCGAAAAGTCAAGTGTTCAAAGGCAACAATAAAATCTTCCATTTTTCTAGATTGTTTCAACTTGTTCAGATGTCCTAAATGGTGGGTGTTTGTGTCAAAGTGTTCATACAACTCTGCAAAAAGTTGTGACCAAGCAACATACCCTTGTCATGCATTTCGATGCCATTTCCACCATTTTCATCGTTCCAGATCCAAATAGAGAATTCCATAACGAAGCTTGGTTAACTCATCAGTGATACCATGCAGGGAAAAATAGTGTTCCATCTAAGTGACTCATACTTGTGGATCTGAGCCATTAAATTTGTTTACCTCGACTCTGGGAAGACGGGGGTCATAAGGTACAGAGTTGGAATGAGAGTGTAGAGGTTGGTTGGAGTCAATACCTTCAGTATAGAGAGGTGGGTTAGAGGAGGAAGGACCTTGGAATGTTTTCATGACTTGGTGTAGAGAGGAATGGACTTCAACAATTTGGATATCTAGTTTCTCTTGGATAAGGTCCATTTTTGCATGAATGGTCGGAATGTCTTTATTTAGTTGGGCCTAAAGGGAAGTAAGGTCAATACTCAGTTTCTGATTGGTTTATTCTTACCGGGTGGGAGCCAGGAGGGTATGAGGGGTGGGTCCATGGACAAAAAAGTAGACAAGTGGAATATACCATTATGATCAGGGTGGCAAGAGGAGATCAATGGGACAAGTGGGGAATAAGGGTGTCGGGAAGGTATGGGTCCACGGGGTGAAAAAAAGGGTAAAAATGATAGGTATCATAACAATTAGTACGAAAAGAGGAATCCAATGGTATAGGTATCAAATAAGGGTGTGTGAAGGCCCCAAACTTATGTGGAGTCATACTCCAATGTAAATAATACTACAATGTTGAAATTCCCAAATCCTTAACAAGAAAAAATGTGTAGTAATTTCACAACCAGAATGAAGGAGGCAAGGTTGCATGACAATAGATATTTTATGTTCTTTTTTTGTTTTGTTTCTGTCTGAAGGGTTAGGATTTCCAGGGTTCCTATAGACAATGGTTTTCCTTGTGCTATAGCTCTCTGATATACATCTGGGTAGAAGAATAGTACTCGACCCAATATTTCAGGGCACCAACTAAGGAGGTTAGACCGTACCCTTATTCGTACTACTCAATTTCCTAGGTACTAGAGAGTATCTTCTCGAGTGTTAGTATCGATGTAACTATAGCAATCAGACAGTCGATCGATTGATCTATAGTGGGTTTCAAGATACCTAGGCTAGTCTGTATACAAGTGTTGTCTAATGTGCTACCACTCGAAGGGGTACCAACAAGGGTTACAAGCGTGTTCAACAATGTAAGCTTAAAAACCTATTGTATTCATGCATGTATGATTCCTCGGCCATGGATTTATGCGTTGAATGATAAATCACTGTGGTTTAAAGATAGATCATTCTAGTTTAAAGATGTCGGAACATGTCTCTACCCTGGAAAAATTTTAACCCACAATTACTGCCACAGAAAGTTCTCTTATACCACTTGTAAGGTACCAGATCTAATAAAATATGGAGAAACATAAATATTCAACAAATATCAATGGAACAACAAAATATGAGAAGAGAAACACTAAAAATAATACCTTTGTTCAAGAAAGCAATGTTCACTTGCCTCATTGAGGGGGCAACCTCCAATAGAGCAGAGATTTATTACAATAATTCTCAAGACAAGCTTTATTATGCCTCCTACTCTTATTTATACTAATTCTATCTTCTAAAGAACATTCTAAAGGAAGATATTTCTAGAAGCGAAAACTTCTATTAGGTTTTCTTACATTGACTTGTTCACATTTATTAAATAGACTTTACTAATTAATGTCAGACTTTATTACATGGAACATGTATGTAAGCCTTATTAACTAATGTTGTCATTTATTACATGGAAAATATATCATTTTATCTATGTGAGGGGTTAGGTCCCTAACAATCAACTCCTTTTGAATTTTTCGAAGAGCCCAAATGGGTATCTCTATGATTGCCTTTTTTAACTCCCTATAAAAGTTTCACCTTCATTTGGGCCTCAATTACTAAGCATGATCTAGATCTTTAAAAAACACTCATTTGCATTTTATGAAAAATTGAAGCAGAATTAGCTAGTGGCCCTCAATGACATTCTTGTATCCCTCATCATTGTGAACATACCCCTTAAATTTCATCTGAATCTGAGTTAAAATTCTCCTTGTAAGGCCAAAAACAAGTTGTTGGCTCCATGTTTTTATTTTATTTTATAAAAACTATCATTTTGTTGATGTGGCATTCTTGTTTGACATGGCATGGCATATGAGTTTTGATGTTCACTTATCATCTCCTAATTCGACCAAGTCATTCTCGTTCTTTCTCTCCATTGACAATCGACTTATTTCCTCCATCGATGATCAACTTACTTCTTCCATCGATGATCAATCATTTCCTTTGCATCAACGATTGACAAATTCCTTTGCATCAACAATCAGTGATTCCCTTTGCATCGATGATTGACGATTTCCTTCACATCGATGGTCATTGATTTCCTTTACATCGGTGATCAATGAATTCCTTCACATCGGTGATCGACGATTTCCTTCACATCGACGATCGATGATTTCCTTTGCATAGAAAAATTCCTAACTTCATAGAATTTCACTAAACTCTGATCACTCCATCAATGATTGGTGATTTTCTTTGCATTGATGATTGATAAATTCCTTTGCATCAACAAACTCCTTCACAAAATCTCCCTGAACTCCAATTTCTCCATCAACAATCGACGAATTCCTTCACAAAATTTCACCGAACTATGAAAATTAGAAGTTTTTGAGTAAATATAGGATGAATCTGGGTTGTTGATCTCAAAATAAAATGTGATCTCAACCGTCAATCTATTAAACTTCTCTAAGCCCCCAAATGAATCTTGACCATTGATTGCCAAATAAAATGTGATCTAGAACGTTGATTCCCCAAATGTCATCAAGATTCGCCAAACTTTAAAAAATCCATCGACAATTGATAATTTTCTTTGACAAACTAACTTTGTTTAGACTTCGCCAAAATTTGTTGAACTTCGAAAAGCTCCAAACCTGTAGATGAATCTTACTCATCAATCTCACAATCAAATGAAATCTTGTTTGTTGATTATTCAAACTCTATTCCATGAACCTTTCCTTCCACCACCCTGGCACTATCCACATGGACCCTGTTAATCCACATCATCATCTGTACAAAAAATTTCAAAAATCCCAAAAATTACAATTTTTTGAAATTTTTATATTTTTTCTAGCCATCATGGAAGCTCTAGAATTAGCTTCCCAGGGCTGAAATCAACCCTACAACTGTAATATTATAGATATAAAAAGTATGTAGAACAAAAATAAAATGCTAGAAATGGCAGTTAAACAACAATATAACCAGAACAACACCACAATAACACTGAAATGATATCAAAATAACACCAAAAAGAACACTTTGATTCTAAGAGAAATGTTCACGGGCCTCTTCGAGGGGGAAACCTCCAGTCGAGCAGAACTCTATTACAATAATATCCAAGCTAGGGTTCTCATACCCTCAACTCCTATTTATACTAAATATGTCTATCAAAAGAACCATCTAGAGGAAGATCCTTTTAGAAGCGGAAGCTTCTATTA
Organism: Picea sitchensis; assembly: GCA_010110895.2. Lineage (NCBI taxonomy): Eukaryota > Viridiplantae > Streptophyta > Pinopsida > Pinales > Pinaceae > Picea > Picea sitchensis. The sequence goes on along the minus strand of SNQJ01S0056275.1, from coordinate 42,150 downwards.
GGCCTTCTTACATTCGACTTATTCTACTTTATTGCAAGGCCTTATTAATATTGACCTTTATTACATCTGAATATATTGTTCTACCTACGTGAGGGTTAGGTCCCTAACATGTCACCCCCCTTAAAAACAACCTTGTCCTCAAGGCTTGAGATGTGAAAATTGTTGCAGAATGGTAGTTGGTTCCCAAGTGGCATCTGTTGGAGTTGTATCTTTCCACTGGACTAACACTTCTTTGATGGTTCGCTAACGTAGGCGACACTCACGTTGGTCCAAAACTGCTTGTGGTTGTAGCCAAATAGATCCTTCTTCATCTAACTCAGGAAGGTTGGTTTGAATTTGACACTTAGTTCCAATCACCTTCTTTAAGCATGAAACATGAAAAATGGAATGTAGCTTAGAATGACTGGGCAAAGCTAACTGATAGGCCACCTGTCCCACACGCTTGAGAATGGTATAAGGACCATAAAATTTAGGCGTCAACCTCTGACAATGCTCGGCCTTGAGGGAATTTTGCTTATAAGTTTGCAGTCGAAGAAACCCCTGATCCCCTTCTGCAAATTAACATCCAGCGCGACCTTGATCTGCTTGTTTCTTCATGCGATTTTGTGCCATGACCAAATTCTCTTTGAGGGTACGGAGAATAGCCTCTCAAACTATAATTGTTTGGTTAATCACCTGGACCTTCGAGACACCTGGTAAGTATGAGAGAACTGAAGGTGGTTTTTGTCCATATATCGCTTCAAAAGGAGTCATGTGGGGAGTTGTATGGTATGAAGTGTTGTACCACCATTCATCTAGGGGTAACCATTGAGCCCACTGATTTTGCTTTTCAAAACACCTCAAATATGTTTCCAAACACTTGTTGACAACTTCAATTTGACCATCAATCTGGGGATGATAAGTTGTGCTGAGATACAATTGGGTTCCTTGTAACTTGAACAATTCTTGCCAAAAATTGCTAATGAAAGTTGAGTCGCGATCAGAAACAATAGAATGCGGCATGCCATGAAGCTTGAAGACCTGATCCATGAAAATTTGAGCCACAGTGGATGCTGTAAATGGGTGTTGAAGAGCACAAAAATGAGCATACTTGAAAAGGCAATCAACAACCACCATGATGACTGATTTATTTCCCGATTTGGGTAAGCCTGTAATAAAATCCATAGAGATATCTCTCCAAATAACAGGTGGAATCTGAAGCAGTTTTAGTGTGCCAGGAGATTTGACTGTTTCTCCTTTGTTGCTTTGACGCACATCACATTCAGTGACAAAATTACGAACGTCTTGTTTCATACCATCCCAGAAAAAAAGAACGTTTGACCCTGTCATAGGTTTTGGTAAACCCGGAGTGCCCAATTATGGGTGCAGCATGAAGCTCAGAAAGTACCGTGGATTTAAGTTTTGATTGTTTACTTAAATACAAACGGCCTTTGTATCGAAGCTCATCATGGAGCCAAGAGTACCATGGGGAAATTGGAGAATTGGACTGCAATTGTTGTATTAGATGCGAACTTTTGGGATCGTGTAGCCATTCTTGGCGAATGTCTTGGAGCCAATCTAGTACAATGAAGGAGAGAGAAAAAAGGGATCATTCATCTTCATATTTTCGGGAAAGTACATTCGCAAACACATTGTCTTTTCCTTTCTTGTAAATGATCTCATAATCATATCCAAAGAGCTTAGTCACCCATTTTTGTTGCTCTGGGAAGGAAATGCGTTGTTCCAGAAAATACTTGAGGCTTTGATGGTTTGTCTTAATTTGGAAGCGTTGTCCCAATAGATAAGGGCGCCACAGATCAATGACATGCAGAATAGCCAACATTTCCTTTTCATAGATTGATTTGCCCAGATTTCATTCAGACAGTTTCTTGTTGGTAAAGGCCAAAGGTCGACCTTCTTGCATAAGGACAACGCCAATTCCTTTCCCTAAAGCATCACATTCCAGGAAAAAGGTCTTCGTGAAATAAGGAAGGGCCAGGACTGGAGTTGTGCACATGGCCATCTTCAAGGTTTGAAAATCTTGAGCATCTCCTGGAGTCCAAGTGAAAGAGATCTTTTTTAGGAGTGCAATGAGAGGTGCTGCAATCTTTCCATAATTCTTAAAAACTTGCAATAATAACCTGTTAAGCCCAGAAATCCACGCAAGATTTTGAGAGTCTTTGGGTGAGGCCAATCTTGCATAGCTTCAATCTTTTTAGGATCCACCCTGACGCCGTCCTTGCCAACCAGATGACCCAAGTACTCGACTTCCGAGGCACCAAAAGCACATTTAAACTGTTTCAGGAAAAGTTGGTGCTGAGAGAGTAGATGGAAACTCGATCCACATGAACAATATGGTCTGTTCAGGTTTTTCTATAGATGAGGATATCATTAAATAAAACTAAGACAAAATGACGGAGGAAAGGACGGAAGACATGATTCATGAGGCTTTGGAAGATGGAGGAGGCATTACACAAGCCAAAGGGCATGACCAAAAACTCATAGTGGCCCTCATGAGTTCTAAAGGCAGTCTTAGGAATTTATACCTCTTTCATACGTATCTAGTGGTAGCAAGAACAAAGATTAAGTTTAGTAAAGAACTGGGTGCCACTCAATTCATCCAAGAGGTCATCAATGACCGGAATGGGAAATTTGTCTTTAATGGTGAATTTGTTGAGGGCACGTAAGTCAGGACACATTTTCCAAGAACCTTATTTCTTTAGGACCATGACCACAGGAGAAGAGTAGGGGCTCATACTAGGGCAGTTAATGCCTGCGTTAAGGAGTTCTTGAACCATTTTCTCAATTTCATTTTTTTTGGGAAAATGGGTGACGATAGGGACGGATATTGGGAGGAAGGCTTCCTGGTACAAGGGGAATGGAATGATCATGAACACCACGGGAAGGAGGGAGTCCCTGGGGAGAGGAAAATACCACTTGATGTTTAGAGAGGATGGATTGGAGGTCTTGATGCACCGAAGGTGTCTCAATTGCTTGTATGGCATGGAGTTGGGCAATAACACCATAATGACCCTTTTTGAGCAACTTTTCCATGCGATGGGAACTAATGATCTCAGGTGAACCAACGATGATGCCTTGAAACTTATATTGTTTTTTCTCCTGGTTGAATTGCATGGTTAATTCCTTAAAATCCATGAGAATGGAACCCAAAGTCCTTAGCCAGTCTGCACCCAACACAATGTCACAACCGCCCATGTTGATAGCAAACATATGAGATTTCAGGTGGTAGTCACTAATTTGGAGACACACATTTTCACAACGACCTCCACATTTCATGGAGCTGCCATTGGCAATCATGATTTGGAAATTATTGACTGCATGGATATAGCAATGAGTTTCTTG